>UELX01005079.1:0-15084 GCA_900480035.1 Eupelmus urozonus | reverse complement strand
AGTCTGATTTTTCTTTTTAAATTTTTAATTATTTCGCAATTTGTAGTTTTATGAATTTAAATTACAAATAACAATGTAGAAAATTGACTATTTAATGACCGGAAATAGTGATTTTCTGTCTAGTGGCTAGATTCTCTAATATATTTGAATCCAGATATAATTAGGCAGCTTCTATATTATTCTCGTTCGCTTTCTCATAATCTGACATTTATTTAATAATATTTCAAATTATCAAGAAGCACGTGTTTTTGAATTTGAATAGATCCGTATAGTATGAAACTATAGCTATAGCGTATCGGGTATAAATTTTGAAAATTTACCAACTGATAATTATTCTCGAACTTTTCAAGTTATTCAAGTTCTTCCCCGATTGCGTCACCCTTCCTCAATTACAGCATCCCAGGCAGCCACCTGGATCGCTCAAGACTGATCGACTAATAGCCGTCTCTGCCATGTACAGATAACGAAATTATTAGGCTAGATCAAAAGCGCAGCACTCAGACCCAACCCCTAATTCTGCAGGCGATATACACCGGTAGCCGTATTGTAACTCGATTGATGCATCATGCATCAAGTCTACTCCTACGCAGCAAATAACCATGCATCGACTAATGTCATCTCTATACGTACAGGAACGCAGACCTGCTAAAATTTGATTATCGAAAACAGATTTCGTGCTCATGTTCAGGTATTTATAATAAATTTTAATAATTTTTAAAATCAAAGTATGGAATCTGATTGTTATACTGATGCCGTGACTTATCTCCTCTAACTAACCACATATGAACTCTGCGTACTTATTGTATGTGATCAATTTTAAAATTTATATACAATGTTTGGACACGAACCTGACAGATTATTTTTACATATGCATATGGACGCATATAATTATTTAATTTTAAGGAAATAATATATTAAGAAAAAAATAGTGCTGTTGTGTCCTAAATTATTTCAAAAGACTTCCTTTATCCTTTCTCTAAATTATTACGATATTTTATAACTCTACTCCCAAGAAGAAAAAATAATTACTCGAAAACGCTATTTCAATTTAGCCGCGCCAAGCCACCCAACCACAAGAAAAAATTTCAATCGTCCAGCCCAGCTCCCCCTCACTAAAATTTAATGATTATCCAGAAAGGGGTAAAACAGCCTCGCCGGCAAAGTGCCCCATAACACATAACGCAACTATATCCCTTGCCCTAAACGCAGCTACATACATCCAGGTAAGCTCACGCAGAGAGAAAGGTGTCATTAAGGATAGGTATTTTCGGGCTGCATCTGTCGCTCCTTGCGGCATTAAACGGGGGCAGTCATGCACGTCGCGCTACACCGACAGTCCGCGTATACACACAGGTGAAACGTTTCACAGGTTTCTCGATTTGATGCGAGGGTTATACGCACCCTTGCGATGTATACAAAGACAGAGAGTGCCTCGAACCTGCATTACCAGCCCCGGCGTTTTATGTTAATTGGCCGCTGCTTTCGGGAAACCCGAGTATATGCGAACAGACCTCTTTGTTTTTCGAGGAGGCGGGAAGCCTTTGGAGCGCGTGAAAATCTTGCGTTGTTTCAGGGAGAGGTTTGAATTTTTCATAAGAGAGGCTTTTTTTTTAATGGTTGGATTATGCGTTTTTGGACGGGCCGAGGAGTGGACAGTTCTTCGAAGTTGTAAATGCGGAGTTTTAAATGCTTGTGGCTTTGGGAGTCTTTAAAGGGATCCGGTGTCGAATTCTTACGCGCTACTTGTAAATATTCATGCGAGTGTTAAGGACGGCTTTTCGGTTTACTGTAATTCCTTGCTTTTTAAACGGGTATTTAATTACTATGCTAAAGGAGATTATTTTTAAAGGTGTATTCAAAATTTAACAAATTATATATAAGTAGATATTATAATGTTTTTCGGGAAATTTCCATGTATATAGTTTTTAAAGTACATGCAATCGTCTAACCCTATATCGCACCTAATTATTTCTCATTATCATTATTATGATATTAATACATAAACTTTTAAATAAGTTAGAGATCAAAAATAAAATGTCTTAAGTAAATTTTTTATCGACTTTTTTGAAAATATTCATGTTATTATAATTTTAGAATAATTTCCACTTGACTTATAAAATAGTTAACGATATTTTGAAATCGTAAAAGATATTTTTGGATAAAAGTAAAAAAATATAAAGAGTTTTAATAGATAAGTTTGGTCAAGTATACAAATAGATAATGACAAAAAAATAGTGTACTTCTATTCTACCGTCTTAAAACCACGTTTACAATACATCTTTTAAAAACTTTTCCAACAAGGCTTTCTTTTGAGAAATCAAAATTTATCATAATAATCGAAAAAAATATTATATTACGCAATCAAGGAAAGAAATTACGACAGCAATTCGAAAATCTCAATTTCTCCGTACTCACACCCCCGCTCTCTTTCTCTCTCGTCACCTCCAGCCGAAACTTCCTCTCTCCACCACCGCGAAGCTCGTATCGATATCACACGTGCCGTCCATCGATCACCAACAAAACATCGATACTCTCCTCTCCATACCCCCTCCAAAAAACAGAAAAAAAAAAATTAAACAAAAAAAAAAGGGAAGCATCGAGAGAGTAGGGTGAGTATACAGAGCCCAGGCGAAAAGGCCAGGACTATATAGGCAAAAAGGAGACGCGGGCGCGCGCAGGATACGGCTTTGCGTCCGCTGGCATCAGGAAGGAAGTGCCGCGGTCGCGCGCTCTTCCGGTCTCTATATATACGTGCTCGGGGCAGCTGCTTTTTCTTCCTCCCTCCTCCTCGGGGCTCTTGCGCGAGCCTCGCGGGGCCCGCAGCAGCGGTAAAGTAATACACTATATAGGACATCGTACAAGTGCCCAGTGGAGGGATAGAGATGGATAGATTGGGAGAGAGAGAGACAGAGTGGAAGGGCTTCGGTTTTTAATATGGACTGTGGGGATGTGAGGGGCCTTTTTCGGGGCTAATTAGTGGAGCGTGTCGGCTAATTTCCCGGAGTGTCAAGTGATAATGATTCCGGGTCGACAAAGGCTTTTTTTAATGATTTTCTGAGGTGGCATAATTTTCATGAAAAATATTTAAGTTTAATGCCTTGGCCGACTATTGTGATCGGTGGAGGTTTTCCAGATCTACGTCCACGACGTGATTTTTCCTCCTTTCTAGTTTTTGACTAAGCAGAATTGCGGGAACGGCGGATTTAGAAGTATATCGAAGAAGCAATTTTTGACTGTTGGTTCCTCCAGTTTGATGCTTTTCGAGAAATACGTTATAGTTACTTTAGTTAGCTAAAAATGAGGTACTCTTAAAAAGAGATAAGAGATATATAGCTGAAAAGTTGGTTAGGATAACTCATGCACATATAGGTGGTAGGAAAGTGCCTATTGATACACCCCATTGGGTAAAAAAGAAAAAAATACAATTCTTCGGAAAGCAAAATTATAAAGCCCCGCGATCGCGCTGCAATTAAAATCGTTAAAGCGCACACCGACGCTCAAACAAGTAGCTCCCATCATCAAAAATAATTCACCGCCCACCCGGCAAGCGGAATCTCAAGTACAGAAAATCGACAGGAGCGCGCCAATTAAGCTCCGGTAATTATCAGCCAAACTTTCTCTCTCTCTCTCTTTCTCCGCTCTCGCAATATATACAAACCTGGCTGCACGAGCGCTACGATATTTCAGGACGGCGTCTTGCGCTATAGGGCGAGACTTAATTTTTAATACTCCCCGGGCAGACGGGTGGGGCGGATATTTTCTGCAGGTATATAGAGCCGATTGCTCGGGAAGTAAGTGCCGGGGATATTGCGCTGGCAGAAGGAGCGGGAATTCTTGAAAAATTAGAGACGAGCGCGATAACGTAATTGCTCCTTAACTTTATTGCGCGCCCGGGCTGGCCGGGCTAATTTTCCAGCGGGATTTTTTATATAAGGCCGAGAGAGCTGTTTATCAACTATTTTTAGATTGCAAATTGTTGATGATTTATATCGTCGAAAGTAAGTGAATTTATCAAAAGATTGATCTCAGCGTGAGAACACGCTAGTTTTTTAATCGAGCCCGTAACACACACGAGCGCAGAGCTCAATAGAGTAGCTCCGATGCGGGAAAACGTGAAAAAAATTAATTCTCATCAAACGATCCTCAAATAGCTCTAAGCTCGCGTGGCCACGACCCAATAATTGGCCCGCAGGTGACACTTTCTTCCATAGCGCGAAGGATTCTCGTACATATATACCTACACACGCCCGTATACATAGCCCCGCCGAAAAATACTTCCACAGAGCTCTGATATGGGCACTCTGAAACGGCGCCGCGAGAAAAATTTTTCAAGATCCTTGACACCGCCCGGCTTTAAGGACGGCGCGATCACGAGTGCCCCTATAATCTCCGGAGACGATAAAAATCGATCCTCGGAGTTTCTGTTACTTTACTTGACATTTTTTTTTAGAAACGAGCGACGCCTAATTGCGCGGCATTAGAAGTGCGCGCGCAGCGCCGGAGCCTTCTCACGAGCTGTGTATAGACCTGCGGGCGGATTAAAATTCCGAGGACACCAGTATGCGAGCTCGCGCTCTCGTGTAACAATCGCTTGGATGTGGAGTACGTTGAAATTCTTTTCTCGCCTTGAATTCGAAAGCGGTTATCGATTTTTTGTATGGCTGTGCCTGCATATTGTAGCGAGGTTTGGTAAGCTGGTTCGGAGAGGAATTCGTTTCGAGTGCATCGAAATGAAAATTGAATGATGCAGTTGTCAATGGGTTTGATGGTCACGGTGGGGTATTCGAATGGAATTTGGTCAGTTTTGAGTTGGAATTTCGTTGATTGATTATTTGGCGCGGGATTATTATTTTTTATTTACATTTTTGCTTTACATACAGCTAAGCTGTATATACTTACACAACAAGTATAAGAAACACAAAAGGTCTTGAATAAAAAGTACGGCTATCGATACGGGTCCATCAATAATAAACTAATCAGTCTCATACTACAATACGTACTTAATGCTTAATCAACATCCACTCCCCACTCCACCCACACACAAGATCCAGTCCATAAAATCCTAATAACTCGGACCAACCGCTGTCTCTCCGCCACAAGCCAGCCCCTAGACCCAGCCAAGACACAAAACATCTAAAAAACTCGCGCAGCTAATTGCCCGGGGGCCCCTAGCCGCAAGACAAAAGCCCGCGAGCATATTAATTCCGTGAAACGCAGAGCTAAAGAGAAAGCGAGCACTATAGACACAACAGACTTTAGCAGCTCGCCGCGGCCGCATCTCAATCATCGCGCTCCTCAGCATGAGCTCGCTGGCTTTTCATACGCATAACGTTCGTACACCCGCTATATGCCGGTGGACAGATGCGTAAGTGGCCGACCCCCGCGGCGCGACACTGTAGCCCCGCATATACAGAAAAATAGTGTAGGAGAGAAAGAGCTAGTAGGCGCATTGTGCGGCGAGTATAGAGGAAAGCGGCCGATTCGATTCGAGCGTCCATGGAATTCGGAGCGTATATGTACGTGGATATATGCACTTATTTCGAGTACGAGCGTATATTTTCTGGGGGGGTATTGATTTTTTTTTCGTTACGGGGGTTGCAGGACGGGGGACAAAGGAGAGATTTGGCTCTTGGTTTTTTTTTTATGGCCGGCGATTGAGCTGTTGCGTGAATGGCTGCGGATGGATTTTTTTATTCTGCGCGAGTGTTTACGGAGAAGTGATTGCGAGATTTTGGGCGCTGGGGTGGATGTGGTCGTCGGATTTAGGTAATTGGTTTTTTGGTTTGTATAATAATATAATTATATATTATTTTATTAGGTCTGCCTGGTTTTCAACTCATATTTCATATTCTATAAGTTAGTTTTGTTCAAGCCGGAACTTAACTTTCAGCGAATTAAGTAATAGATTTAACAATAAAATTCAGCAATGTCTTTATAGTAGAATTTGATAATGTAACCTAATGAAATAATGCATAAGTACAAATGCTTTAAAGTGATACAAAGTGTACATTACATGCTAAATACATAATCCATGACAGTAAATGAAAATCCAGCAAAACAATAAGGAACAGATTATAAGCTTACCTAACACAAGCATATTTGTTATATGTCACGTACAATCAGCTCTTTCAAAAATATTATAAAATTTCGGAGGTACTAAATTATGTAGCTACCCGCTAATTAATTCAGAAGCTTCCTAAAACACATCACACTGCAAGCAAAACGAAGGCTTTATTTCGGAATGTTCTACTATATAACATTATCAATACAATTATACAGAATTCCGAGCAATATTCAAAGACTATAGCTGGGAAGAGATAGGCGAGCGCGTGGATTTATTATTCATAACTCGATATACGGATTAATATTAGTTGACACAAATCAATTACGCGTCAGTTTTCAGAGGCGAAACTATTGTGCACCTTCGATCACGCGATTCCGTGGGCGCATAAGTTGCAAGTAATTCTGTTTTGCTGGATTCGATCGTTTATTTATAACTTTGGGTTTATCCATAAATTTCTTAAAATTTGATTTCTGCCTTAGTTTGCCAATTACGAGCAGCGATTTGCAAAACCTTATCGTTTGCTGTTCAAAATTCGTTTAAATTTGAAGTGGTTTAGATTTAAACGTGAAAAATCGAATATATGAATATTGCGCAATCTTATGTCTTTAACATATTTGTTTTTAGAATGATACTATTTAATAAAATAAGTGTAAATTAAACACAAACGCTGCTTTTTAATTACAAATTTGTATTTTTTACACTCTATCAGTGCATTTTGCAAGTTACATAAACCTCAAAATTTCAAACAATGATATTGAAGCTCGATTAATCATCTCACAAAATCAACTTCATTCCTCCAAAATCTCAATACCCTTAAAAATCTCATCCTTAAAACTATAACAAACGATTAATCCTACTCCAGCAACTAACAATCCCCGCAGCAACCGCGGCCCATAATCGAATTACCAAGCGCTCCTCGAAGAATCGAGCTCAAAGAAGCCGCGCCCGTAAAAAGTCCTAAACTCCATCCTCGGCGGCAACGGGCCGAGACTAATCCGATATCTCGCGCTCGGAAAACGCCAAATCCTCCGTGACTTTGTGTAAAGCAAAGGGCGCGCTCATTTCGCTCGGCGGCCGATTCAATTGCGCGCGCGTTCCGCCACTCGAGTACGCGAGGCTTTTGAGCTTTTTCCATTGTCGTCGCGTGCCCGCATATATATGTATACATGGCGCGATGTTCGGCCTCTTGTACGTATTTATGTATGCGTACTCGTGCACGCACAGATGCGTCGGTTTTGTGTGGCGGAGGGTAATGCTAAGTCGGTAATGCGCGGGGGTATTGTTGCTTAAGGGAGTAGTTTTTAGCGCTGCGATTGATGGGTTTTGGTAACTTATTTTTTGGTGAAAAATATGAGATATGTATTTATCTGATAGGGTCTGAAGTCCCAAATATGGTTAATTTAAATATAACAGGTCCAAATACATTATTTGACTTAAGTCGTTATATCTTAATTGGTAAAGATATATAGTAGTAAATTATTTGGAAGTTCTTATTTAAGTTTTTATACAAGTTAAACACTTTTTAATGAACAATATTTAGTTTTTATAATTTTTTTATGTAAGAAAGCGCTTAACTTGTAAGAAGATTTAAATAAAAGCATACTTTTTGTATTTTAAATTGGTTTGTAAAATGCAAATTGAAAATTGAAAGGACTCAAATCTAATCAACTTCTTCGACCTACTACTCTTAAACAAACCATATCTGGGACTCCAGAGCCTATTTAATAAAACTCTGAGACGTGTATCTTAGATTTCCAAGCAAAGAATCATTTTGTAAAATTCCACCAAATTTCAATCCACAACCCTTAGACCCCGTACCCATCTTATTGCAATCGTGGATAACAAGATTCTTTCCAAACGATATACAAACCCATCCAACACCACGACACCCTTACAATTTTTTCACTCGCGCATCCCAACATCTTCCCCCTCGCGTCTCCGCATTACCCAATTATTTCCCGCGCGGGGCGAGCCTGTCTCGCCATCTGTCCGATTAGCGCGATCGGATGCCGACGTATAGGCGAGATAAGCCTTATAAAGCGCAAGGGGTAAATTCTCCCGGCCATTTGCGCGCGATAGAGATGCAGCCGCGATACAGAGACTCTAGTCTCTGCTTCGATTGGAAGATCGCTCGTCAAAGGCGCCCTGATAACAGCGGAGAACCGACCAATCGCCTATACACTCGCCGTGGGGGATCTTTTCGCGATTGTAGCTAGGTTGGACGAAGGGTGAACGCTTCGGCTTTTTATTTTAGAATTGCATGTGGGCTTTTTCTTATTGTTGCGGGCTTTATTGCGTGCGGCTGCTTTGTTGGGTGCTGGCTGCTCGTTTGTGAGTGTAGCGTCGTAAATCTGTGTCAATTAAATGGGGAAATATGAAGCTTGTGAATCGAGCTTTTTTGTATATTGGAGAAGAGAGCTTGTTAACTCGGATTCACTTCGATGCTCTATTCCCTTATCGACTCTTTCAAAGTATATAACAGCTCGGGGCTGGCGTGTGAAAGTGACTGATAACGCGCAGGTGTCTCGGTAAACCATCAAACGGCCAAACCTCGGTACACACACCAGCGCAAAGTTGAAATATTCCATATCAAATCCGGGTGTATGTGTGCCGTCACATGTCTTGTATGCCGGTAAATACAGGCGGTTAGGTGTGAAGCTTTGATATAGGAAATAGTGCAGCGTATCTCCTTGCATTACTTATCTCGAGCTGGCCGCGTGCGCGAGCGTCAGGTAATATTTAATTGATAAAGGAGCACTCGCGCTTCATCGCGCTCGATAATTGTGACATGTCAATGTTTGAGCGGGCGCCGGATGCTCGCCTCCTGTTTCTATTTTCGATATGTTTTTGTTGAGTGAATATGAGGTGGAATGTGGTAGTTGAGAAATAGATAATTTATCTATGGCTGTGGATAAAGGGTTCAGAGCAAAGGAAGTATTTTATCAAAATTGAGAATAAATAAATAATAATTATAAGAAATAATTATAATAATAATTATAATAATGATTTTCTTATGATTGTTTGTAGAGAAATTAGAAACATATTTAATAGAGATGTTTCTGACAGAAACGTAATACTACTAAATGGTTCATAATAGAGAACGTGATTCAATAATTATTGTAAAAGTACTTAGGAAGCTATTATTTTCCCAAAGAGACCAAGACAAAATATAATTTCATATAAATTATGTTTGAATAGTACAAATTGTAGGAAAACAAGTTTTTATTTTGTACAGAGAGAAATTTAATTACCGCAATTTTATTTATCAATCAGATAAATCTTTGTTGTTT
Organism: Eupelmus urozonus; assembly: GCA_900480035.1. Taxonomy (NCBI): domain Eukaryota; kingdom Metazoa; phylum Arthropoda; class Insecta; order Hymenoptera; family Eupelmidae; genus Eupelmus; species Eupelmus urozonus. The sequence goes on along the minus strand of UELX01005079.1, from coordinate 5,730 downwards.
TTTTCCAAAAAAAAACTTTCTTTATAAAATTAATTTATTTAATTTTCCAGTTTATTTCAATAAAGGATATATTATTACATTTATAACTAAACTGATATGCTGTATTTAATTATCTATATAATTTAAGCTTACGTTCTAAGAGCTGTATTACTACAATATGATTTCTTCGTTTACAACAATATGCAAACGGATGTAAATGTTCATTGCAAGATCTACTGTCAAGTAAGGAATGATTTATACTATTGAATTCATTAAATATTTAGTGTGAAACTAGTATTAATATTCGTTTATTCAGTAAATAATATACATTAATTAACACGAGTTTCCGGAGTAAATTATTATTTACACTATAAAAACTCAATGTAGCAGAAACTGTGTCGAAGGTATACATATTTACGACTTATCACTGAATTTTATACAAGATTATAATGTTGAATATAAACTTTAATACATTAAATGCATTGCGCATTATACTATTCACTTAATGTCTAAAATTTTATAAGTATAATATAATACTACAGAAAAATTAGAACACTATTAAAATTAACTCAATTGTTAAATCACGAACCGTTATAAAATAAAGTAGCAACAAAATTGAGAAAAGTAGCTCACTCGATTATGAACCTTAAGTAGTCACGCCTAGTGTCTAATCAGACAACCGCACTTTCAACCCAATCGCGCAAACCAACAATCTCAAACATCAACCTTCACAACTCCTTACTTTCTTCTCCGCCAAGCCCGCGTCTACAATCCAAAGCTGCAACATTAAGCACCCTGTCAACGCCAACCTTGATCCCATACATACACTCACACAACCCTAGCAGAATCGATCCAGGACGCACGCATAGCCCAGCGTGCTTGCCCATGATTCACCTCTCCGTATAACAAGAATGCAGGCTCGTGCTTGTATACATATATATATAGTCGCGATATCCAATCGGCGGCGACGGCGGCAAATTGCAGCGAACCCCGCGTCCAGACATCGCGACGAGCATTTCCATAGATAAGATCTCAGGCGCGCACGTGCCGCGACGTCTGATTATGCGCGCAAGCAGGGATAGATAATAATTGGAGGGTGGCAGGTATATATGTGTGACACGCGCCCGAGCGCGCGAGCACTCGCGCAGAGTTATTATCGCGCGTGCAGCTGCAGCGGGGATTGATTTTTAATCGCGCGGGAGGAGGTGGAGGTTTCTTTTTATTTTTAGCCCTCAAAGGGGGTGCAGGGCTCATTGTGATTTGGTGTCTTTTTTTTTTCCTTTCTAGCCGGGTGTAAAACGCGCGCGATTGTTATGGAAATCGGGCCGGGGGCTGGTGTAGTGAGGCTTGAAATTCGTCGGATTCGTGTTTGCGCGTAGTTGAATCAATTCTCGCTGCTGGCTGTCGTTTGTAGCCTGTTATTTTGCTGGGTTGAGCGAGATTTACGACGTGATTTCGGGTGTGATTTCTAGCGGGTTTTGATGCTTTCGATCTTGTCGAAATTGAATCGGTTGCACTGGAAGAGGTGGATGATGCACTTCTTGGAATAACAGATGTCTGCTGTTGGAAATCAGAAAGTTGCCTGTCGCGGCGAATTATAGCAGCAGATTGCAGCGCACTTTTGCACCGCAAATCGATACTTTTCCGAAGAGGGGAACGCTAATAGCGCTCGGACTTCTTGCAGATTGCCAGAAGAACGCCGTTCAAGCGTAATAGAGGCCTGATCGCCCTCCAACTATACATTCCTACTATAAGTACAGACACTAGTCCAATAAAACTGATGACTCCCTAATTAGGTATAAAATTCTTCCTACAAAAAAACGCGCTTTCAAAAAGCGTATTCTTAACATATCTCCTCCTCTTGTGTAACCATTAGCCCATAAATCATCCTAGTCCCGTTCTACCCTCATCACCCAGAGCATCATAACTCATTTCCCGAAGAGCGAAGCCGAATTTTTTAACATTCCTCGCGCGCAGCCCGATTTGCATCCACGTATATATAAACACATCGCTCCCTGAAAAAGAAGTCGAGCGCGCACGCGTCTGAAAAACCGGAATGCTCGTGGCTGCGGGCTATAGACGCACCCCTCGTTCGCGATGCTTGAAATCTCGATGCGACAATACCGGTATTCTTGCGCAATGGCTCTCGGACGCGGGCCTCGATTGTGCACTTATTTACTGTTGGCCGAGCAGGCGATGAAGAGAAATGTAGGAGTCGGGCGTGTGCGCGAGCGCGCTATTGTTTTTTTCTTTATAGAAATGTGTTGATTATGAATAATCGATCGGATTGAGCGAGCCTGTGCGCTTTGGGTTGTGAGTGTTTTGTATAGGTGCACGATTTGCGCGTGCACTGTGGAATGGGCTCTTGTAATATACTTATAGTTTTTACAATATTTTATTTTTTATTTTTATATGAGATGTAATAATATGTTAATGAAATTAAATTATGTATTATTATAGATAAACAGATTTTAAAAGAATTCAAGATTTAATTTGTCAAATAGACTATTAATTAGTCAGGCTTAGAATCATGAAAATTTTGTTAGATTCTGACTAGGAGTTGATAAACAGTTATAATTGTATCAATAATTGGTTAACTTATTAACTTCATAATAAAATAAACGTTATGAATCAAAAAACAATTTCTTGTCAGCGTATTTTATTTGCAACGTTGACATTTTTAGTATAATTTAATTCAGTATCCAAACTAGCAAATAATCAATGCAAATTAGCAAAAGTTCTGATTACACCCAAATTTCAAAAATATCTCAAGAAAAAACGCGCCACCTAACTTTCAATTCAACCCAAGAATCCAGAGCCAACCAAAAACTCAATCGACTCTCAAAACAGCAAAGTCGAGCAGCCCTCTAGCTCGCACATAATCGCCGGCAGAAACGGGATCGGACTTATAAAAAAAAAAGCTACTTCACCCCCGGACAGGTATATACAGAGCGCACGCACTCTTTTCCGCAGCGGGCGCAAAGACGAGCCCCGCTGCAGAGGGAGAACTCGCCGCACAGCCATAATATATCCCTATCCCCATTGGAAACGCACTATACAACATATATATAGGTGCGCGCTCTCTTTCTGTAATGGACGCGTGCGTGCAGAGGCCAGGTGGCACGTGACGTGGCCCCTTCTTACGTGTATATATATACGCACTGCACCGTCGAGCTATGTACGTATATATATATAGTGTGTATAGCATGGGGGTCGTCGTCGGCGTCGTCGGGGCAGCTGCGCGCCGACAATGCCGGGAGCAAAGGAGGCGATTAGAGAGCGAGGGGCGCCCCCCACCCCCCTCTCTGATCGGGTTTTTGCTGGCGCGTGTGTGCGTATAGGTACGTGAGGCGCGGGGGGAGGTTGATGCTGGAAATCTGTTCGGTTTTGCTGTGTGTAAGGGAGCGAGTGTTTTTGTTTAAGATTTTTGCAAGAGCTAGGTGAGGTTTGGCTGTGAGTTTAGTGAATTTGGAGCAAAGAGCAAGGATAGAGTTTTTGGGCTTTTGTTTTTGCCGGGTTTCGTGGAGGTGGGAGTTGATTTATTTTTTAGATGGTTATTGAGTGATTGTCTTACTTCATGGAATATTTTTAGAAGTATTTGTTTAAGGAGAATTTTCATGTTTTATTATGGTACGCTGAATGTACATATGTGCAGGGTTAAATTATTTAATTGAGTATGGTTCTTATCAAAGTAGTGATATTTTTAGATACTTCAATTCTAAAATTATAAAATGTATTAATAAATAGTAAAAATCCGTAGAACTAAATTTATTGTTCAAATTTATTGTTCAAAACTAACATAATTTTAGATTTGTTAAATTATTATTAAGATATGAATTCTTAAATTATTATTTTCTATTTTATACAAGGCAAATAAAAGTATGTTTTCTGCATTATTATTTTATATTACTCAATGTTTTTCAAAAATTCAATTAATTGTGTATTACTTATTATTTTTTATTTTTTTAATACAAAACGTTTTAATAACTGAAACCGATTTGTTTATATTTCAAACAGATAAGTACAGCTTTGTGTGTATTTTGATTTATAAAAATACACATTTCAAAGTTTAAATATTTTACCAATATATTTTATATTACAAAATTCGATATATTTTACCGATGGTAATAATTTATTTCTGAATCAAAATGTAAATAGGCCTAAACTTAAAAATTTTTCTAATTAAGTTCTGCCGAGGTCTTAACTAACCTCTACAATTCTATTAATCTTAAGAAAATCTTATAAAAACATTTAACGCATTTCTAAATTCACAATTTACAAACAACATATTGAATAAGCTAACTTTTTACAACCACCAGCTCATTCACTTCCCGAAATAAACTTCAACCCAAAAAATCCTCCCCTCACTACCCCCCCCAAAACCCTCCCTACTCCTTGGAACCCATTTCACGCTTACGGGGCCATCGAACCCTTCGACTCCCGTTGTTTTTTTACCGTCAACCATACGGCTTTCCCGGCTGTGATTTCCATGCCGAGGGGAGTAATGTAACTTTGATTGGCAAGCCGAAGGTGCACCGCGCAGATGCAGATAGTTTTTTTCTGTCCTCAACAAGGAACAGGACCCCCCTGGGCTATTTGCATTTTTCAGGTTTGTTGCTCCCTTCCGCGGCGCATATGGAAGCTTGAGGAAAGAGAGGAAGTCGTATTAATTTACGTCCGCGAGGGCAGGCCGGGCTGAGTAATGTTTATTCGGAGAGAAATTTATTGTAAGTCGATCGGGCGCGATAACCGGCCGCTTATCGCGCTCTCGTGTATGACTCGGAGCGAAAGGGCTTTATGGCTTGGTTTATGGTACCGAAATGTGTGCTGGAGGCGAATGTATGTATTAAGCTTATTAGGTTATGATATGAGTTAAAGTTTCTATTTTGTTCGAAATGATTTTTTATTGCAACAAGGACAATTGCGTAATTCGCATTCAATTTTTCGAAGAATAAAAAAAATAAAAAAATTAATTCCACCTTACAAGCCCTCTTAATTCACCAACAACAATCCCAAGAAAACACTGCCCACCAGCTCACCCCCTTAAATTCCAGCAAACATTCCAATACGCAAGGCCGGCAGGATACACCTTGCGCTCGCATCTGGCCGTCTCTCAATACCCTCCTTGCAACCAAGCCGCGCGCGTCACGCATTCTTAAGCGTCCCCGCGTACGCGAGCACCTTGTAAGGTCGTCCCCCCGGGCTGTGACGTATATGCGAGCCTACCCTCCGCGCTACGTCACCAGACGAAGAAAAGAAAAGGGAGCAGGGAGCTCTTACGCGGCGCGCCATTCATTCTTGATTTCATGGCCGCTTACCTCTCTTTTCTGTTTCTACCCCTGCGAGAGTAGCTGGCACCTTGCGAGGGGACGACGTTCCGGCTCTCTCCTTCCTTTTTAGCTTCTGGGTGTGTGCTGTAAAGGTGATTTTGAGCGGCGGGCCCGTCGAGATATGCGAGAAGGGCAAGGTGTTATCTGGCTTTTGGGCCCGGCTGGGTGTTTCCGGTGTGCTTGCCGGAACTGGAGGTGTTTGGCGCTTTGATTTGGGCGTGGGCTGTTTGGGGTTTGCGGTGATTGCTGGTGTGATTCTTTTTTTTGTTCGGTTGATGTGATTTATTAATTAGGGAATTTTTGGTAGTTTTGGCTTAGATGATTATTGTCGGATTACAATATATTAATAAAATTTAGAAATTTGTTACATTTGAATTTTGAGGTTTCACGGTGGATCTTGTTCATTTTAAATGTTTTTTAT
>UELX01005078.1:0-15085 GCA_900480035.1 Eupelmus urozonus | reverse complement strand
TATCACTGCATTAAGGTCTTTCACTCGGTTCTCTCTCTCTCTCTCTCTCTCTCTCTCTCTCTCTCTCTCTCTGTCTCTCGCTGCTTTTGAGGCTCCCGGGCTTTCTTTGGCCCCTTATAGTCTTTACCTCGCTTTACGCCATTTTATTTTTCTCCGCTCGGTCTCGTCTCTTTTTATCGCGCGCAGGCTACCCGCCTGTCTGCCTAGTATTACGCCTCCTCGAAACGTTTCAAGGAGATGAAGTTCTTTCTTAAGTTCCCGCAGTAATTGTTAGAGCTAGCAGGCAGGCCAGTGGTTAAGATCGAGCCAGGATTTCGAGATCTTACCGCGAGCAGACGAGGCTAAGCGATAAGAAGAACGAAGTGAGCGCGACACCGTAAGTGCTCGACCTTTCCTTGTAATTCGGGAATGATGCTTAAAAACAAAATTGCAAACTCCAGTATTTTTAGCAATATTTTATTTATGGTTAATTTTTTATTATTTTAATTGTTTATTTAAAATCTTATTACACTGAATGATTTAGTGCGATGATTAAATTTGAAACACGCAAACGTAATTTTCTATATTTATGTCGGGGTGAAACAAGGTTTAATAATTATTATTTTTTGCGTATAAGTTATTTTTATTGTTTATAATGTAAAATGTTTGCTTGGATCGAAATCGAAATGATTTTATTATCAATCTTTAAAATTTATTGCAATAATTATACGGTCGGCACGGAATTTTATTTTTAAAGGTGTTCCATGTCCCAACGGAATACAAAAAGTTGTTAATAATAGGAGCGATAATTTAGAGCCGTTTTTAAAATTGGCTGTTATGCAAATTGTTCTTCTTACTCATTCATAGTTATGTGAAGCACTGAAAGAGAAAGGAAAATTAAAGAATGCCAAACAAAGTAATGTGAAATTTTAACATAGTATAGGGATTCGCGTTAAGTACTATGAAATAAGATTTTTTTTTTCAAGTAATAAACTATATCGAGCTTAATGCTCGGAGCTTCTCGTTTTGCGCTCATCTCAGATATCAGATCGAGGACTGAGAAAGTATGGACTTTAATTTGAAGGGGTCTTAGAACCCGATAGCTCAAGAGGCCACTGCCGTCGTCCATAAAGGCGAACGAGCCGGAGTTTTCTGTAACTCTACCTCTGCACTGGCGCTTCAATCGAGATACCTGTTTTCCTCATATATATATATCTTATTTCAGCGACAATAAAGTGCAGCCTTTATGATATGACGGATTTGGAGATAGAGAGAGGGGATAGGCTTCAAATAAAGAATATTCATCGATTTTTATAAGATGATTTTTTTAATGCGCACATTAGGAATGATTGAATAGAGTAAATTAATTAAGAATAAAGAATCTTGATCAAACAATCTTCAAATTAATGAATCTTCTCGAATAAATCGTTAAACGTTACCATGAGAAGACATAATAATTTATCTTATAGAAATATCGTTTGTTCATGAGATAAGTAGTGATAGATGAAAATAGTCAGCCATTCATGTATCACAATGTTGTCGGATTCTTATTTATCGTTTTAACTTAAAGCTTCATTTATTTTGCAACATTTACATTTAAAAAATTTCATCCTATTATATAAGTTATCCACTTGCACATTTAGATAGAAGGTAATTTCGGAATGTGCGTTGAAAGCATAATCGACTTACGTTAATTAGCGTATTTGACGTACACATTCAGCTCGCTTTCTCACTTTGATTAATCTTTATGAGGTAAAAGCAGTTGAGTACACAAGCCTCTTCTGAATGTCGAGTTCAAAATGAAAGATAGTTTTACTTCATCGTTAAAGGTTGCGATGATTTAATAGGTTCGAAATAAGAGTAACAATGTTTCGAAAATTCATACTGCTCAAATGAGTTATATGAATTAAATTTTTTTTATATTTTTGAAGATAATAAATTTTAATTGAATCATTCAACATGTAAAACATTTAACAGAATTTAATGTTTTGAAAATTCATGCTGCTCAAATGAGTTATATGAATTAAATATTTTTTATATTGTTGAAGATAATAAATTTTAATTGAATCATTCAACACTTAAAACATTTAACAGAATTTAGTAAAAGTACGGTGAATTAATTAAAAAATAATTCTAAAAAATAAAAACTTTTTAAACACAGTAAAATATCCGAGAAAATACATTTTTAACAATGTTTTTATATTTAATGTAAAATCGGTAATCGCCATTTTTAGGACGATCCTATGTTCTTAAAATTTTAATTTAAAATAATATTATGAATATAGAATCAAAAACTTATTCAGGACAGTGCATCTTTTTTTGTATAAGTATTTGGTTGGATGCATCATTAGTAATGAAATTTGCGAAAATATCTCTAGAACATTTGTATTCAGAAAAACTGATTCAAAATCTAGAACAATTAGTAAACATTTATGAGACAATTAATAAAAATATTCCGATTCCTAAAGAAACCAGCCAAGAAAAAAATAATATAATTATGCTGAACGATAAACCATTTCCAGCCAGGAAAACAGAGTTTTTTTAACGAATCAACACCTCTTGACATAAATTGCGTGAACCGTTTCCAAGACATTCATCAAATCCTCGTGGCGGTGCGCCTCGCTCCATCAGACACGCGCTGCGCTCGAAAAGAAGAAGCCTTCGCCTGGCAAAGCAGCGGAAAGACAAAAAATCGCGCTCCATGCCGGAGAAGATAGGGTATTTCGCCAGTACAAGTCCAGAAGAAGCAGCAGCCGACAAAGAGGCGAACACTCGAGGGCGCGAGCGCGCAAAAACGATAGAGAATTTTTACTGCGCGCATCTCTCGTGCCGCGGCCCGTTAAAAGGAAAAGAAGAAAAACAATCCCCTTGACCCACATATACACTCTCTCTTTCTCGCGCTGCGCTCTCGCGCGCTCACCTCTTTTTTATTTAAGATTCGAGCCGCGCGCTGCACGCGCCGACTGTACATAATGCGCATAGCGTGCATTAAGAAGAGAAGACCTTAGAAATCCGCGCGCACAATGAGCGAACAGCGGCGTCTCTCGCCTTCATCTCCCAACACTAAGACAGATAGAGAAGCGAGAGAGGGGGGGGGGAGCAGAAATGCATTCTTCGGCGCGGAAACATAAGAAGCTTCTTCGCGCGCAACACGCGCTCTTTGCTTTGTTTCTCCTGCGGCCTCTGCGAGAAAGCGGAAGCCTTTGGCCGGGAGCCAAAAATACGCGCACGGAAAACTTAACGAGTGGGTTAAGAAAATAGCATTACGTGCGCAGGACCAAAACAGTAATTTCTCTTCCCCCTTTTTCTCTCTGCCTCCCTCGCTCTCTCTATGACTGTAGTGGCAGGCTTTTTCGCGGCAGGTAAGTTGTGCCGCGGATGTTTTATATTCACGTTTAGAGAGACTGGGTCAGGATAACAACAGTTTCCGATCACGTGTTTAAGTCTTTTTTTTGTTAAGGTAACTATATTGACGTTCAGACTATATGTAAGCGCGAAATTTTTGTTATTATTAATCTTATTAATTTGTAAAAGTTTTTCTCAGGCTTGATCTTTGTCTTATGGATATTTTGAATTCAATAATTGATATTAAGATAACAGGCTTTTGCTCCTAGAGAAAATGTTAGCATACATCACTGTTTCTAGCACGAAAAACATCTTTAATTTATCAGAGAATTTGACCCTTTTCAGCTAAAGGTCTGATGAAGGTCGATAGAGGTTTGACTTGTGCCTAAAACATCGAAGTAGATATAGTAAAAGACTTCAGTAGAATTAACTGTTTTTATAAATCTTGATAAATTTCAATTTTCTTTTTAAATGGTCATACGTTTATTCTGCTATAATTATGTGAAAATAGTAAGTATAGTATATCTAGGAAAATTATTGATTCCGCATTTCTTATTTTTTGATTTTGAACAAAATGACTTAATAACAAAATGAATTAATAACAATTAATTATTATTAATAATGCAAAGTTCAATAAAACAAGGAGTGTTGTTTGAACTGTTTTACCTCAATTGCTGATCAAAAGAGGTTTAACATTCTACAATTGCCATTTCTTTATAGAGAAATAATAGTTTTATAAAATTGTATAATACTATTACATAATCTAATAGCAAAGCTTTTAAGACATTATAATTTCATTTTTAATTAACAATTTTGTATACGAAAAGACCATCGAGTGTTTTGTACAAGAAATTCCTATATTAAAGTTCTTTATACATATATACAAATAGTTTTCTTAAGCAGTTAAAAGGGCACAAGAATTTCTGTTTCTGTTCTTATGTTATTATATAATTAGTTTAAATTTTATTTTTTGTTTGTAGTATACATTAAAATTCTAATTAGAAAAAATAATTAGCAAAACGTTCTTTTAGATAATATTTTAAGTATCTTGGTCTTCTACTCCGTAAACTTTTAATTAGATACTGAGTAAAAAACCCCTTGCAAAAAATTTGCAAGTAGTTAATTAAGTTACTTCATTCAAAGTGGAGCCTGCCTAAAAAAACAGAAGAAATAAGCTTTTATAGGTCACACAAGATGGATCCATTATCGAAATATGAGGAATTTAAAATATTCCTTTAAAATACTTAACAGAACATATTTTGGTAACTATTATCTCAATGCAAAAAAAGTAAGTAAATAAATATAATAAAAAGAAAAGGGCTTAATAATTGTTATTCAACACTCCGTGTGAAAAGTTTGGTTTTCCGCACACTTTATTGAAAAAGTATTCAATAAGTCAAGCTTTTTGCTCGTTATATAAAAAAATGTATATGATTTATAGATGAAAAAATTATTTTCACATTAAGTAATCTATTTGCTTCTGCTTTATTTGATAATTGTTAACTTTCCTTGTTAATATTATAGTATAAGATTGTTGTAATTTCTTAAATATAAATTCTGTTTGAATTTAACGAAATGAATTTTAATCGTTTCTTATTATCGATATGTTATGCTTTAGATGTTTAAATTTTATAATTATAAATTATAATTTATGTTAAAGATTTTGGATTTATATTGAGATGTAAGCTTCTAAAAATAGTTTCATAAAGTTAAGTTCATTACTACTTGAAATAATTTCTTAATAATAATAGTGATATTTCAAGCAAATTTCATGCATATAAAGTTTTTTTTATTTATGTTTACTACAATAATATAAAAAAAAAATTGAAAAAGAATAGTAGAATTTTGAAAAAAAGTAAAATAAAATCGTTAAATACTTAAAATGAAATATTTCTGGTGTTTTCTGTTCAATAAATTTTTCATTTATTGCAGTTGTACAAATTAAAAAAATTGTAAAAAACTTTTTTATCGCTTGTCATTCTGTTAAATTGAATCGTTTCGTAGAAATTTCAGAGTGCTATCGAGTGAGATTAAAAAAGAGCAATCGCCAAAAAAAGAGAAGAGAATCAGCAGTGGTCGGTTGAAACTTTTGAGAGCTAGAGAGGAAAAATTCTGCGTTCCCGGCAAATCCAAAGGAAATACGGTTGTCTTAACTGGATTTCAGACTCCAGAATGAACGTAGAAAGTCCTCGTAAGTTGAAATAATCGTATTAGAAATTGAGTGGGCTCCTTTTTGATATAAATAAATAGCTTTACATTAGTTTTTACATATAATTTTTCTATTTCGCTTTACTATCTTTGATATTATAATTGCAATAATGCAAGAAAAAATAAAAATAAACTGAATAGCATATGAATTCGCGACCACAACTTTTGAAGCTAATTTGCTTTCTGAAAGAGCACGTTAAAAACTCTGATAGCTTTCCGAAGAAATCCTCTTAAATGGTAACAACTCCAATTACGCACAAGCGAGTATATATATAATATACTTTTCTACAATTCAGACATAATCTGCATAGAAACCTACTGCAATATTTTCTGGCATATGCAAATAAACGGATTTCATTTTGCAGTTTAATATTTGTGAAGAGACGGAAATACTCTAATCCGCCTTATAAACGCGTCTCGGTCTAGTTATACATATGTGTGTCTCTGAGAAGGTATGTACGAGCTGATGCTGAATTCCTAGTATGGTTATGTACCATTTCAAATTTCTACAGCTTTCAATTCTACACTGTAAAATAGACCTCACAAGCTACTTTGACTCGTTAACAGTTTTGCTTCATATTTTTGGATTCAAATAAAATTTTATTCACAAAATGTACGAATATGTGATATGTAGCTTTGTTTTTCTATATACTTTTTCGCTGATGATAGTTCAGATTTTATGCATCTAAATTCAGTTTCTCTTATATAATAAAAATAGATTTCATAATCACGTCTGCCTAGAAAATTCTAACATTTCAATTAATTATTGAGCATTTTTATTGGCATCATACTATGAGATTCAATTAAACATCATTTCAAGACTTTGACCAATAAAAAATGTATGTTCTTTTAAATTCTCGTCCAAATCAAGCATGTGTATTTTTTTAGTTCATATTTGCAATATTGTTCTATTTTCGAAATAGTGGTTATCAAAGTATTTTAAATTTTGAATATTCATAAATGAATTAATCAATAGCATAGTTTTTATTAGAATGTTTTTGACAATATTCGTGCAACATATGCAAATAAAATATTCAAATTTATTTGATCATATTTCATATTGTAATATTTGAAAAAAATCGAAAGAAAAATATATGTACTTAACTTAATGCTGGAACTGAATAATAGAAAAATAATTTATACATAAATTATGTATGTATTAATAAATATATTTTCAATAAGTATTACTATATATAAAACTTCGTGATAAAAGAATAATAAATAAAATCCCGGCAACAAAAATACCATTTAATGTGCCAATTTATGTATAATTCACTACTGCTAAATCAATATCTCTTATAAATTAGAATCTCCTATAAATTGAATATTAGTCAAGTTTTGTGCGAGGGAGAGACAAATTTTTATTATGTTTTTCCGTATCCCCTCATACAGCACTTAATAACGTCAATTCGTTGCAATTATAGCTGTCTCGTTAGTCGAAATGCGGACGTTTCATCTATCATCCGAGAAATTTACTTTTTCAAGCCATCGCGCGCGCCAGACTCAACACCACTTGTGGGTCCCCAATTTCCGTGCGTGGCAAAGGAAAAAAAGCCGGCAGTCTGGGCGCGCGTGGAGTAGCGAATTAAATCAACGGTTTATCGCGCAGCCGGTCCCTATAGCGATAAATTATGCAATTAATTAGCCGGGCAATTAAATGCAATCAGATGCCCCGAGGAATTTAGGAGGGTGTAACTCTTGCTGCGGGGGCCGATGCGTGCCCGCAGCCAATAAGACCTGGCGGCGCCCCTTCTTATGTACGGACCTAGACATGGCGGATGTGCGCCTGCTTGTGGATGTGTATGCTGTATGCATTGGTTGGCGCGCGAGGAAAAAACGTTATTACTGGAAGGAGAGAGAAGGGAGGATTCGTCGTGCGACTGCTTTACAGGAAGTGCTATACGTGCCTGCTTGCGAGCGGTTCTGGTATACGTTGAAAGAAGGCGCGGCTCAATAGAGCTGGTATATGAGTTTTTTGCGCTGATTGGAGTAATTTGAATTGGAACGTGAAAAAACTCTTGGATGTTCAAGAAAGTTAAATAAATTTGTATGTTTTTTAAAAATTTTAGATATTTTATTCTTTTATTAGAAATATTAACAATGTTAAGAAAATAGTTATTTTCCTTACAACAGGGGTATCAAGTATATTACGTAATAAACACGTAAGAAATGGATGTAAAAAATTTTCTTTCTTTACAAAGCTTTTTTGTAGAAAATACTTCAGATAAACAATATATAAATATTTAGATAAACTTCAGTACAATCATGCTTCCCTTATTTAAAACTTATTTTAATAGTATTGCAATTTGAATTCAAAACAAGAGCGTTTGAAATACGAACTATAACTTTTGAAATAGTGAAAGCGAAACGAAATAGCGAAGTAATGTGTTATTTTGTTCACGCAAAAAACTATGTTTTTTACAATTTTTCGTGCATACACTTTATAAAAAATCGCCCTTAAAAATCAAAGTTACATGCTGAATTTCATTTATTTAATATAATTTTATCAAAATATACGATATTTTTTCATTATTTTATGTGATTTCACGGCATTTAGAAAATCATTATTAATTATTCAGAGGCGTGCTAAAAGTTGTTCTTTAATTGTGTTACTATGGTATCTTCAAGAATAGATAAAGTACGGTGACCAGAGTTCTCGTATTATTTTTTTTTAATATTTTTCTCCGAGCAGTAAGTAGACAGTTAAGAGGCCACGATTATTAAACAAGCCATCCTTTTAATGGAACACCTAATCCGTTTGGATCAACCTTCGATAATCCTACTGAACCGTATTTATAGTTGATCACGAGATGGAGCAAGTCTATCTTTTTCCGTGTTTACAATTTCTTAGTTGTTAACATCTGAGCCAATTACTGTAGGAGGTTGTTCGGTTTGACCATTAACTTGAGAATATTTATTATTAAATATATACACTTTATAAAATTTACTTTATAAAATTAACCTATAACAGTACATTATTAAGTGTAATAAAAATTCCATTAAAATTCTTTTATAAAAAAGAAGTGATCATGTAATAAATATGTACGTTCAAACTACTTTGGCATCCATCTACTCTTAGCTACATATATAATGTAGTTTTTAGAAGAAAGAAAAGTATGAACTGCAAGAAAATAGACAAAAATAACGAAATCTGAACATTTCAACAAAATCTGGAAATTTTCCAGCGAACTAATAATCAGAGCCACCAGCCCTCAAATTTGGTAACACGCTTACGTCACACGCTCGCGCTTCATACCCTCAAACTTCCAACACTATTCTAACTTTTTGACGGCTCAGTTAGCGCGAAACGCGCCGAACATACCAACGTAGGTAGTATATATACATATATCGTATATGGCCCTTGGAAAGAGGCACAAACACAACGGGGACACGGATAGGTGAAACGAACAAGCCGTTTTTACGACTCTAGGGGGAGGAAAAGGGGTTAAAAAGACGCAATCTGTCTCCTGCCAGCTAAAAGGAAAATGAAAGGGGTGCCCGAGCCTATACGTGCGCCGCTTTTTACAACTAATTTTACGCTTTCGTGAACGAAAAGCTCAACGCAGTAAAACGTGATTAAGAATGCGTTAAGCCACTTGGCTAGATTAAAATACTGCGAGGAGAGAGAAAGGAAACGTATGTGTGTGTACGTGTATATGGGTGTATGTGTGTGTGTGCATGCGTGTGTGTGAATGTGTGTAGTTGTGTGTGATTATGTGTGAGAAAAAGAGAAAGAGGAGTAAGGAGTATAGGAATGTATATAAGTCTTGATCGTAATAAACGAATGGAGTGGTCAAATGAAATTGGCCTTTTACGAGTTTTTTATCTTTGGTTATACGTGTCCAAGCATAAAAATCCGGCATCTGCGTTAAGAATCCAGCCATTAAATGCTAAACATCATGTTAATGGAGGCGTCTGCGGTGCACTGTACATTATTCTAGTGAGAGAGGAGGGCTTGTTCGTATAAATGGCCGTGTCATTCGGTAAAGTAAGTGCTGTTTTCAATTTTTTTTGCTGTCTAGGTGGGTTTTTACTATATTGAATGGAATGAAGAAAGCTGGGCGTAGCTCTCTGATTGTTTATTATGAAAAAGCACGATTAGTGAAAAAAAAGTTTTTAATTTTCTAGTTGCTAGCAATGTTTTTAGTTAAACAAACTTTGCTAGTTAGATTTTTCTGTGACTACCGGTTTATTTATTTACGAAATGTTTTCCTGTGATACTCTATCAATTATTTTGTCACATATTCATCTACAAACATGG
This sequence comes from Eupelmus urozonus, assembly GCA_900480035.1. NCBI lineage: Eukaryota > Metazoa > Arthropoda > Insecta > Hymenoptera > Eupelmidae > Eupelmus > Eupelmus urozonus. Next base: position 5,292 of record UELX01005078.1, on the reverse strand, counting down.
TTCTGCTGTATTTTTTTAATTTAAAATATTTTCCCGCGTACACTATATTCAAGTTAAATAAATTTCAATATGCCTTTTTTATTATAGAGTAAGATGAATTAGAAATTAGGAAATGATTCTCTTCTTCTAAATGTTGTTCAAATTAAAGATTTTCAATTTTCCCTTTATTAATTAAACGACTTAAGAAGGGTTTACATAAAACCTAAAACATATTGTCCCAATTTACGCAAAGTAACTGAAAACATCGAATGTTACAAGATGTAAAACTTTGAATTGTAAAATTTCCCTTAGTCCTTTAAAGAACTCCCATGCAGTAGGAAAAAATTTATGAAATTTGAAAATTTGAAAGTCATAATCCGCTCTAGGGTATCTCCTTCAATGTAGCACACGGAATTTTCCATTTTAAACAGAAGTTTCAGATTTTATTTAACGAACGCTTGAAACAAAGTTTAGATAAAAACTAACGTGAATTGGCCTAATTTAGTTTTTGATTGAATTGGAAGTATTCAATTTTAACGGAACATAAAACTTTGAGAAGCGCGAGGTCGCAATTTCTGACGGCCTTTCAAATATACACTTTCATATATCCAGACGGCAAAAATTCTCATGAAATTTGAGAATTTAAAAATCAAAAATTCTCCCACGTCTTTGGAGTGCAGAGTCGAGAGTTTCTAGCGCTGTAGGCGAAAATTGAGCGAACGGCAATAAAGATCCGTGGTGCCGACCGTAAAAAAAGCCGTTCCATTGCCCGCCTACACCTGACTCTGTAGAAACCCTTTTATTATATATACGACCGTTAAGCTGTTTCATCTCAGAGATAAGATCTTAGAAAAAAATATTATATTTTTGAGCATATTACAGTTTACTACATGCTTCATATTATGATTGCAATTATGGATAAGCTATGTAAAAAAAGTACTAAAAATTTAGATAGAAAAATAAAATGATAGTTTTTTTATTAAAAATAATTTATTATTGATGTTTTTACTACGCTCATTCACCTAAATTCGTTTTTGAGCTGTCAAAAGTAAAAAAAAAATAATTCTCAAAATAACTAGTTATTTTCCCATTTATTCGTATATTTTTCTCTTCACACAGATAAGAGATTTCAAAAAGAATCCAAATAACTGCATAACTGCATATCTGTCGCACTCACTGAGTTTCCTCCTTCCTGCATCTCAGTCGTTTGCAAAACCACAAAGTGACTCCATTTCACACCTGATGTAGTTCATGAAAGTATAAGTGGACGTCTCTGTTTCTCTCTCTCTCTCTCTCTCTCTCTGCTCTATCATTCGCTTGCTTTTGGGGAGGTCCGCACTTGGCCGGCGTCGAAGCTCGCACGTCCATTGTTTGTTGAGCTCAGTAAGCCGGGGCCAAAGCAGCTCAGCGTAGCGCCTGTCGTGCGACTCTCTCTCTCTCTCTCCCTCTCTCTCTCTCTCTCTCTGTGCGCTGGCGAGTGTCGCACCGTATATAGACGTATGCGCCCAGGTAACTTATGCAGTAGTGGTGGTCCTGCATGCGTCAGCCGGGCGACAACGCAGACGGGCCGAGGCTGAAAGAGAGTGAAGGGCCAATTCTACTTGAGCTGCCTTTGCACTATCAGAACTACCAAACTTCACACAGGTGTATACTCGCGCGCGCGTGTGCCGTGTCCGTGTGGCGCGCGCGAGTCAGTGTTAGGTCGTATAGACAAATGGAAAGCGGTTAAGAGAAAGTCAACAATGGGGGAGCGTTGAAAGAGGATGTAGACGATGAGATTGTCAAACATACAAAGAAGGCAAACGCATACAAGAGAGGTAGAAAGTGGGAGAGAGGGAGAGGCAGAGAGAGTAAGAGAGAGAGAGAGAGAGAGAGAGAGAGAGAGAGAGAGAGGCGGAGAAATAGAGGCGGAGAGATAGACAAAGAGAATATACCATCGCGGAACAAATAATTAAGTTATTGGAAAGTTCTCTGAAGGTATGATCACGCAAGTTAAGCAACGTTGAAAGTGTTTACTATTTCGATGGATGACAGTACAGCCGCACCAACAAAAATGGACTTTTTAACCGCAGAGATAGATTGAATAGATTTCACGAAACTTTATCTAAGTTTAACCGTATGGCTGTTGTTCCCGGCGTGGATCTTTATCTCCTTGTGGTTTTCCCTATACCATAGGTAGACAAGTTACCTGGCCGAATCTAGTAAAGGAACGGGACAACGTGGTATTTTAACAGTAGAAGCAACCTTGACTGAGGGGTTATAGTATGAAACTTCTCGGGTATGCTGGAGCATTGAACATCTTCACGGCATGCTTGGGAGGGATGTCCCGTAAAAAGTCAGTATTCGGTTACTAGCGCGGTATGCATAGAATAAAAAATTAAAGTAATTGGTTTATTAGGTATATTTTTAGCCTAACACAATCTTAAAAGAGTGTTGAGAATATATTGTGACGATTTGATAAGGGTAAATTTTATTGTAAATCATATTTTTATGATAATTAAACGACGCGTTAATCTTAATCTTGAATTTAAACCAGAAGTAACGGAAGTCATAAAATTTTTTTAAAGTGGTACATTTTAAAACGATACGCTAAGGGAAATGAGTTTTTAGAATGAGTACTTATGAACTCTTGTTCGTACAATCGTAACAACGCATATTTCCTGCAGGACAATACCAAGCTGTCTCGCTTGAAGCAGACCACTAACATTCTCTATGACTTTCGCAATATCGTAACTTCTCAGAGATGTAAGTATACTCTTGATGCTAATTTAGCCGCGAGAACAACTTTTAAAGCTTTTGGTATAACCAATATAGAATGTACGTAAATATCTGCTGTTTAGAATATTTTGAATATTTTTTTTTAAATACAGCTTATTAAATTCTTATATTTAATTACTATTGATAGTTTTTTTTTTAAATACAGTCAATTAAATTCTTATATTTAATCACTACTGTTAGTTGTCAATAGTTTTTGTATGCTATTCCAAAAAATAAAATCAGCTGAAGAAAATCATTTAACGAAAATATAATTTAACAATCTGAAATTGTTCGATTGTTTAACTTGAACAAGAACAGACAGCAACAAAAACGATAAAGAAGTGAATGCAAAAAATATATAAATAGTGATCATCCAGTGAAAAGGTTATGAAATAGATACAAATGGAGAGATGCAGTCGTGAAATATAGCAAGAAGAAAAAGCTAAACGCGTTCATAAAAATAAACGAAGTCTCAAATAAAAAAGCGTAATGACAAACATGAGAGAACGGCATGTATATAGAGCCACTATGGCGAAAAACTGAATCAAACAGCATAAATAAAAAGGTAAATGTACGTAGCGGCAGAGGCAGCAAAAAGGCCAGACTACTGCGAAGCGCAGAAGCGCAGAGCGAAAGGCCCTGATTAGATTAGACGTTTATTATTTAGAAGGGAAGAAAGAGATAGCTGATGTAGGAAAATCGACACAGCACGCTTAGTCAGATATTTATATAGACATTCGTCCATAAATATATAAGTGTAGAAAGCTAAAGGGATTATACTTATAAAGATAGAATAATGACTTCACTTGCACGTTGGGTTTGTATTTATACACCAAACGTTTAGCCTCTCTCTCTCTCTCTCTTGCTTTTTCCCTCTGGTATCAGCAGCAGTGCGACGAGGTATGAGCCTCAAACTCGTTCTTTCTCATAAAGCGAGGAGAGGGATCCGGTGACCGTAAAATCATATTATAGCCGCTATCCGTCGGTACCTAATACAATAACCGTGCCTGGCTCGACTCGACTTCTCTCCTCAGTCGACTCAATTCCGAGTCTTCGTACATATATATATATATATATATATATATAGGGGATTGGCGCTGTGGTCAGGACTGTGTATGTCGCTGGTTTTTACGCGTCTATTGCCGCTTTCAGTATATTTCGAGGAAAGAGAGACTACGGGAAATAGCAGGAAAGAGGACAACAATTTTTTTGTTACTACGAGGGGAGTTCGTGTGTATATGTATGGGCGAGCGCTCGGGAGTAAACCGAGTTTCGATCCTCGATGCGTGAATGATAGACGATCGATGTTTCGATTTATCGGTCATTTCAGACACGGAATTAGGTTCTTTCTTATTATATTCTACGGAACGATACGAGAATTTCGTTGAAAAGTGGCTGACCCGATCATAAAAAAAAAGTATAGGGGAGCGGCAATCTGTCTTTTTATAAGAATAATATAGTGTGAATGAATCTTTTTAAATAAGTTTTGGATCAATACTTAGAAATTTTTATACTTGCAAAGTTATTTGTTCATTTATTACAATTATTTCAAAATAGCATTACATTTTCTTTGATATGAAATGGAAACTAACTACAATTTAATCATCGAAATTACTTATATTTTAGAATACAAATTTAACTTGGATTATTCCTACAATATTATTACAATACTGCTACAATATTATTACAATATTGCTACAATATTATTACAATATTGCTACAATATTATTACAATATTACCTCAATATCATTACAATATTTCCACATTATTATAACAATATTGTCACAATACCATTACAATATTCCTACAATATTACCACAATATCATTACAATATTACGACAATATCATTACAATATTACCACAATATCATTACAATATTGCCACAATTTTGAAACAATATCACTACAACATTGACACAATACTGTTAAAATACTAGCACAATGTTGATATATTGCTATAGTAGCATTTAGAATATGGATCTGATACTAACACAATGTTATTACTACAATATTGTTACAGTATTAGTACAAAGTTGATATGATATTGCCACAATACTGACACAATCTTGACAGTCTTTTGTATGATATCTCTGATATTGCAAAAACATTAAGAGCCGTTTTGCTATAACTTGCTAGAATAATATCATTGCAATATTTTACCAGCATTTTAGCAATATTATTATAGGGTTTACTTTATATACTTTTATCTTTTTTCAAAACTTTAAAAGTACAAAATTATTTCAGAAATTCTTACTTATGTGTACAGTCTGATTAATGCAGGTAAATTACATAAAAATTAAAACTTACATTTTAATAGTTAAAGTTACTTTGAGGATTAAAACCTACATTATAAACTTTTATAAAGATGAAATCATATTTTCAGAATTCCCACTTTTGCGTTTGAAGTCTGACATTAGTACATTATGTGCCAAGGGCGATAAGTGGACCTTTATTGCCCGAGTACTGCAACCACATGAGGGCATAAAGGTTCACTTGTCCATGGTACATACAGTGCTTTATGTAACGCAGGCACTGATATTCGGGTTTTGTTGGAC
>UELX01005077.1:0-15087 GCA_900480035.1 Eupelmus urozonus | reverse complement strand
GAGATTTTTTAATCAACGTGGTTTTATAGTTATGGCACACTCGTGGGCTATGAATAAGTAATTTTTCAAAAAATTCATACACACTATTTTCAAGAGAACGAAATTAAAAGAAGGTAGCCGCTGAGTGGTTTTTGCCCGACATTTCCTTTCAAAGTTACGTGATTTTAAAGATGATCAAAAATACACGCATTTAAATGGGAAATTTCACGGTTGTTTTATAGTTTTGACACGCACTGTAGACTTTTATGACGACACGCTTAGTCGAAATTTTCCTAAAAGTGAATTGCGGTAGCAAATGAGGCAATTCATTAAATTATAACTTGCTATCAAGTTTCATCATTCATAACAATTCAATTAATATTAGATCAATCATAAATACTCCGTTAGATCCTTAATAATTTGAGTCAAAAAATAATATTCTAATTACTATAAAAAAATTCAAAAAATACTACTTGAACTTCTACAATTCATATAATAAGTACGCACATCTCGAGACATTCCATAACAATCACAAATAAGACTCTCTGAAAAGGAGCAATCTCAATCCGATCGGCAATATCAGCGCCTCCTTACGCTGACAACTCTTCCGGTGAGATAGCATCTCATCTCGGGCGCTCGATAAGAACAATTTCCCGTGTGATTTCCTCGCGGCACAGACGACTGTATATCTCAGCCGGATTTCGACTCGGATTGCTCAGCAGCTCGAAAATCCGAAGCTTCGCTGCGGTCTTGCAATGTTAACGAAGCGGCGCCGAGATTTCTTTCATCCGCTCACCCAGTTGTTGAATTTGCAGCCTTGACGTTGTATGAAGGAAAGCGTGTGTGGTTTGTTCAAGAAAAATAGGATTTTTGAGAAAATTGTTTTTTGAATTATTATGTTATCCACGAATAACGAGCATTTCGTGACGGAACTGTTTCTTAATCTTTTATGAAAGCATCTTTTTTGGTTATGATTTAATATATACATTAAAATGTCATAAAATATATTGATTATATTAAAAATTTGAGCTTTCAATAAGTTACAGAATAAGTAGTATTGAAAGAAGCTTAAGTCTCAATTCAAACCTTTGAAACTTCGTTCTTTCTATCCTTCTATCCCAACCCAACAAAATCTCCGATGTTTGCACCCAAGACCCCCAGACAAAGCCGCCGCACTTTCCACCTCAAAAAAGGATCTCGCTCTCATAATTAACAAGCCGTAACCCGCGCAACCGCGAAACCGCTGTATTTTCTATTCTCCTTGCCCAACTTGCCTCTTATAGCCCCGCGAACAAAGCCGCCCGTCTTGCTTCCGCCTCCCATTATGACGCGCGTCTAGCTTCTAAGACAGAAGCTTACGAGTACAACAAAGCGAGCCGAAAATTCGCGATCAAGCAGCTTTGTCTGCGGGAATTCGCTCGTCAAAGGGGACATTAAAATTTTGTCGCCACGAAACGTTTCCAGAGGCGTGCTTGTAGAGAGCGCCTCAGTGAGAGCAAAAGAACGATGTTAAATTAGAGGGGTGCCTAGAAAACTTGGAAAAGGTTGGACGCAGGATAATAAAAGGGAGGAAAGTCGCTTGATAAATAATATCTTGGCGCACTTAGACGGCGCACTTTTCAGCGTCTTATTAGGTGGCTATTACTCACTTTTTTATTGTGGCTAATTTTTTATACTTGCAGCGCCGGGGCTTATGTAACCTGGCGGTTCCTTGTTCGGTGTATAATAAAAAGGTTGGAAATTAAGATAACAATGGGGCCGTTCGAGGAGGTGGATAAGTTGATGGTTAAAGAAAACTTAAAAATCTTTGTGCTTTAAATTTTTCTTAAATTCGGAAAAGGTTGTTAAGTTTATGTTTTGTTTCACATTTTTTGCGAAACTCTTAAAAATTTTTATCAAACTGTTGGCAAAAGTCTTTATAATTCTAAATAATGAGATTTCTTTCCTCTAATAACTAAGTTTTTCCTGGGTTTTCCCTGGAATTAATAAAACAGAATGTTAACACTGACTATCGAGAAAAACTATTCTTACTCATCTGCAAACTTCACGCGTTACTATCGCATAAATCTCCGACACTAAAGTCTTTTTGGCTTTTCGCGCAAAACGCATACGTTCCTGCTTATTCTCTCGAGGCACTGAATATTTGTGCGAATTGAAACGCGTTTACACTGCATCACGTAGCGTAAGTAACAGACTGGCCGTTAAACGTTGGCGCAGGCGCGCGTCAGAGATATAATTCATCGTTACTCTTGCGCTAAAATAGTAAAGCGAATCTTCATTAGAGCAAAAAAAGAATTATGCATTTTTTAGAATTTTGGAGAAAGTTACTTTTATTATTTCAAAGAGAAAAGGGTTTTGTTTCTTTTGGTTATTCTATAGATTTTCTATTCGTTCGAAAGTGGATTGAATTTACAGTTTGATGAACTGGATATACACTCGCTCGAGTGGTTATTTTTCCAAAAGGGTTCCTCAAATGGCAACATCGCAAAAAATGTATAAAATTTTTAATTTTTGAAAATAGAAAACTTTTTACTCAATCCTAATTTTAAAATTGTTAAATAATAGATTTTGTTGGTCTTTTAAAAGTTGTATTTTCTAAAGGTTGTATCTTTTAAAAGATCTATATCTAAATGAAATTGATATTTTTTTCTAGCTCTATTTATTGATTCTTATGTTCCTTTTACACAAACTTACTGATTTTCATAATACATTAGCAGTGATTTTCTCCATTAAAATAACAAAAATTGATGCTAAAGTGCACACATAAACTTTCAAAACGCTGAAGTTTAACCAAAAGATATAAAAACAATTTTTCAGCCCACATAGTTATAAAAGTTAAAACTATTTTTTTTTATAAAAGTTATATAGCTTCTACATGTTAACCGACCCAGCGAAAGCGAGTGAAGTATTTTTACTATCATAGATATAATGTTTTATCCAAATATTTAAAGTAAAAATATTAAAAATTTATTATTTTAAATAAACTATAATAATTTTTAAATAAAATTTATACTAATAAAAAAATGTTACCAAATAAAAATTTTTAAATTATAATACTTATATAACATAACAAAACATTAAATATCTTGTATCAACTATCCCAACTCCCAAGAATCATAACAAGGCCTCATCACGTGCATCCATCGAAGCAGAATAATTACCCGCGTTCAATACATTCTCCTCCTTCCAAGCAGACTCACAAAAAAAATCATCCTTTCGCTCCCACCGTCTCTCACTTACGAATCGTCTCAACTCTTTCCACCCAATCCAGCCCACCCCCCAGCTTTTCCAGACGCCATAAATTTCACCGAGCTCATTGCCTTGCGCAGCTTGGCAAAAACACACAAGCCCCCAACGAGTGCACGCACTCGATCGCTATCCGATAATTTATCGGGCTTATTATACGCCTCCTCCACGCACGATGATGAAGCGGAAGCTTTCCAATTTTCCGCGCCGCAAATAGCGGAGAAAAAAAAAGAGAGTAGCGGCCCTCCGATGATGTATTGCGAACTAATGCCGGAGTTTTCGACTTTTCTTACGCGCGATATAAATCAGCGTGTGCCCGCGATGTAATCGATAGCGTCTACGTGCGCCGATGTGTACATATGTAACAATGAGCATGTAATTACTTGTAACGCGCCGGCGATAAATGCAACAAATCATGACGATATTCATTGAGAGTAATTAAGAGAGGAGACCCGCGCGTGACGAGGGGTGCATATATATATTTCATTTTGATGGATTGAGTCGGTTGTGCGCCAGACAGTTATTACGCCAGGCTGATATTCTGATTTAGTTGAAATTTTTGGGAGTAAGGAGGGGGGCATGGGGTTTTGGGAAAATGATCGTTCAGAATTTTGGTAATGCTACTGTGATGAAATGTTGGTGTGTGCAATAAATTTAGATTATACTTAAGATTTATTGGTGTATGCTCAAGGTAACTGGTATTTGTCCGAAAGTGTAGCTCAAATGGAAACATGACAGATTTGATCGCAAACATAAGAACTCAATTTATGCGAGAAGTTGCGCATCTTAAATGTTGCTTTTTCGATATTTTTATAAAGCGTAACCAAGATGTACAACTTCATCGACCATTTCATCCGTTACGCCTCTGGTTAAATAGGCAATGATGCCATTTGAAATATAAATTCAGAAAAATATTATTTTTTACTACATATAAAATATAAAAGAATACACTTACAAAAAAATTTAATTTTAGTAGCAATAAAAGTTTAATAGATTTAATTAAAAATTTGTTCAATCAAATAAAGTTTAATTAATTCAATCAAGTATTCCAATAAAAATTGGGTTCTTTCTTAATGTCTCTTATTCATGAGTAGATTTTAAAAGAGTTCCTAAAACTTCAAAAATTATTATAACATTAAAATTTATGATTCTACTAAATTTTTTATAATTACTAATGATTTAAAGTCTGTATAAGTATCCGAAAAAGATCCAAACTCTTCGATAGCATTTTAATTAATCAAATATCTTTTATATACAGTTCTTATGATTGTTAAAATTTTATTAAAATTCATTAGCATACAATATTTTCTGTATATAATAATGTTTTTAAATTCTAAAAAAGTTCATGTTCTGGTTTAAGCAAGCAAAACGGGTAAGCTGCCAGTTACATGATGCATATGTAGTACTTTTTATTGCATAGTCGATGTGACTGTTGACAGGGTCGTTTAGAAATACAAGAGATTAGACGCCCTCCGGCAAAAGACACAAGCGTCTATCTGAGAGCTTCTCATAAAAATATATATAAACCTTTATAAGACTATTAATAAATAAATTTGCTTTTACATACGTTCTTCACCCGGAGTAAAAAAGTTTTGAAAAATTTTATTAGATTGTGTCAAAGCAAAATATTTGTACCATTCAAAATATAATATTATTTTGATTTTATATTTTCAAAATGATTTACTTGAATCTTTTATATTGGAAAATATGTCATAAAATTTCCGTTTTCTATCATTCCGATTTATTCTCCCCATATATAACAAAAATCATATTTGCTATAAAATGATAATCTAAAAGCACGCATTACTCGTTCATAAGATATATTTAACTCGCTTACCCCGCCGACAAATGCAGCAATCCGCTCGAGTAAATCCGCCATTGAACGAAAATCAAGAATGAACTTTGCTCTGCGGCGTACGAATCGTTCGTGAGTGCATCGAACGGCAAACTGATAACTTCCATGCGCTTCGGTTTAAACAGTTTGCCAGTAAACAATTTTACTAAGCTATAAGTTTGCCGCGGAAAGCTGCGATGGCTGAAGGCAGCTTGCTGCATGCCGTTTGTAAATCGCGCAGTTCATGTGCTATTTGGTTATCGAGCGCAAATAACTAGGAAATGTAGTGGAAGATTGTATTTAATGATTTTTTTATTAATACACGATGTATTTTCTATGTGGATGTGAAATCAATAATGTAAGATTTTTAGAAATGCAGATACAGTAGTTTTATTAAACTATATTATTATTTAATGTTTTTTAATAAAGATTAAGTGCAATTGCCATCTGAAATATGGATTTTATGAAATATGTTTTCTTTTCAATCCAGTGCTGATAAAATTGATGCGTTTCTGATCTCTACTTTCTCAACTTTATAGCAAATCATTATCATTAAAATAAGATAAATTTCAAAACTACATGAAATAGTACTATTTCATATTTTATCCAAATAAATTTTATTATTTTCAATCCACCATCATATTTTAAAATATATCTCAAACGACGTTCCCGCAGTAAACTCCGTTTCACGTGTTTTTCCCCCTCGAAAAGACCTTGAGCATAAATCTCAGACAGAGTGCAAATAAAACTTTGATGCAAGGACCCAATCACGCATCCCACGTCTACATCTCGCATGATCTCAACTAAAAAAAAGGGACCAAATCCTTTCTCTTCTCTCCCACAAAAAAAAATCCCATAAATCGGTCAGCGTCCCAGCCTAGCGAGAGATAACCTCCCAAAGTCTCAGCGAAGGTCTCCGCGAAAGAAAAGAGAGCGAACTACACCAACGCCAGCGCAGACATGTGTACAAGTACAAGCGCGTATCGATTCCCTTGTCCTCGCGTATTTATCCGGCTCTTGTCATCCGGCGCGCGCAGCGCAGAATCTTATTTGAATTTCTCCCCTGCGCTGCTCCCTCCTTTCATCCTCTCCGGGCGCGCGCGCGAGTCATTCATCTTCCGGCGCGCCGCCAAGTCGGCTGAATTGCCGCTGCAAGGCTGATGAATGTCACTGGGATGAGGAATTGGATGTGTGCGGTGCGTGCGCTAGCTTTTCTGGGGATGGGGATTTTTTTCTTTCCGGATTCGGCCGACGATTGATTACGGGATGAGGCAATGAGGTGGGCTCGTTGCGCTTTGGGTGTGAAGGTGGATGTGTGGGAGGTGGGATTAGATTAGGATTGAAAGTCATTGAAGATGTTTTTTTATTTTGTTTGTTATTTGGGATTTATATAAAAACTCTTTTTAAAGTAAATTAGATACATTGTTATTTATAATCTGAATCGTATAATAGCTCTGATCCCAATTATTGATAGTATTGATGATTTTTAACATATATATTTTTAATAGTACATATACATTGTAAGATATAATAATTTTATTTTTTTGTTTACTTTTTCTGACGGTTTACCTATTTTAGATTTATTAAATTGTAAGTTTTCGCTGCATCCACTAAACAAATAAATATACATCATCTAATAAAAAAATTTGATCTCAAGTAGTCTACAAGCAATTTACCTATCGACTTTCCCAACATCATCGGGCCACTTTAATAAGTAAAACTTTCATTCGTCATCGCTGTCATGCGAGCGTCAAAATTACTCTCGCAACGATCTCCTCATCCTCTTGATGAAACAAGGAAAAAACCGTTGGCACACACGCGAAATTTGACGTCGTCCCACACCCACGCGTTGGTCGGCGCTCGTCGGAGTTTGTATCAGCGCGCCGGCTCGCCCACCACCCCCGCAGCGCCGAGGCTCTCAAGGCTCGCCCTTTAAATTTTTCATCCTGTCTAAGGATATTGTCTACGTGGCGCACATACGTATGTAACGCGGAGCTGGCGATGCGTATGGCTTTAGTGCGGCTGTGCTTATTGGATTGTTTTAAATGGGATAGCCTTGAAATGCGCCGGGAAATGCGTATTCAGAGATATTTTTTCTGATGAAGATTATGAACTTGTATAATCGATTTGTTAAATAAAAAAAAAAAAGTAATTTTCAGTCTAATTTTAAGTTTCTTTGTATATCTTCAACCGTACCCTAGGTAGAAAATTCACCAGATTCTGGGTAGAATTTCTGGTTAAGAAACGTTAAAATGACACTTATGCGGAAATTTTGTTTACAGCATTTCCAGAATTTTTAGATAAACATTTGCTGACCAGAATATCGTCAATTTACCAACAGGGATATTTTCACTTAATTTTTTTTTTGAAAAAAGAACTTATCTGTTTTATTTTAATACATTAGGTACAAATCTAAGAGAACATCTTTTATTAGTAAATCAGTGAGTAGAAATTGTTTCTGATCTGGACCTAAGTCAGATTATTATTAATGTAATTATGACAGTTAATTAAGATCAGTTTGTAGTTAGTCAGTTAATTAGTCTTGTGTTAAACCAAACTAAATTTTTAGAATACGACTAACTAATTAAATTTCTACTCGACGATATACTTACTTTCTAATATATACCTATATACGTAATATACGTACGTCACTTTTTCAAACATTAAAATTTTTCAAAAACCATATTTCTAGATAGACGCTGAAAACATCAGTTATTTACGTTGCGCCTGTTTACCTAAGCAAAAACATTACCATCTTCTTCGGGTGTTTCACAGAATATTTATTTACTGCAATATTTCAAAAATAAACAGAGCGACTTTGATATACGGTTGCGGTACACTTTTTTTTTTAAAAAGACAGCGCTTACATCGATAAAACGAGTAACGCCCTAACGAAATATTCGTACAAACAAAACAATCAGTTAAGCTCGCTCAAGCACGCCACATCCATCCTTCACACATTTTCACCTTCGCTAATTTACCTTCCGTCTTTACGCTCACCTCGCACGCCAACACCTTCGTCTAATTAAATGAGCCAACAAAACGCCCCCATATAAATGTGACTCGCAAAATTTTTTAATTAAAGAAATTCTGCGCTGTTTCGTGCCATAACCGAGAAATTTACAACTGCTAATAGCGCATGAAGAAAAGTGAGAAACATTCCAAAGCGTCATCGTAGTTACTCGTAAAATTCAGCCTGTTTTGTTCGCGCTTGGAGTATTTTTAATTAAATACTCGTTATAAAGCCATTGCGGACAAACCGACTGATCAAATTTTAAGGACAAAATCAGCGCGATGACAGATTGTGACTAGATAATTCAGCGAACTGTACTTGCTTCTTAAACGTTTCATTCCCAATCCGTAAAGGAAGCATAATGTTTTTAGAATGTTTTAAGCTTTTGATTTAAAGCTTTTAGATTTAAGAAAAATTTTTACTATTGCGTATTTCTAATAAAAAGTGAATAATATTTTACCAAAATAGAAAATGTTGAAAAAGCAAAAATCTTGTACCTTTTACGTATATGGAAATATTTTTTTAACAAAACATTTTTGTATCACTTTATACGCAATTCTAAAATAAACTCTGCATGTGGCATTAAATTGAAATATTCATTTTTGTTAACTTTTTATATTTAGTTTAGGGAAGTCATTTTAAAAAGTTAAATTTAATGAAAGTTTAATAATAGAAGTATCTTATGGAAGCTTGAACGTTTTCAACTTTTATGACCGAGATTAACTTTTTGTAGATTCATATTGTTAATTAAAAATAAATTGTTTTACAAATTCTGGCCTTTTCACTGAAAATACAATTTTCAAACTACAAAAATTTTAATGTGAAGTTTAATAGAAAATTTAATATTGAAGTCTGCAATAAGATTTTGCTTTAAACGTTCCATTATTACTAGTTTTTCGTAAATAAAATATTCAGTGTACTATATTTTTCATGTTACGATTTTGAGGTGAGTTAGTTGAAAAACTAACTATATTTTAAACTAATAGTAAAGAGTTAATTTTATAAAAATAATTTCTTTTTCCAGTTTACCTAATCGAAATAAAGTATAATTATTGTTGACGAATACATTTCTATATTGTCCATTGCTACGCTTTCCGCAAGACACGACGAAGAGAAAGAGAAAAGCAAGCTTGGCCTCTTTCTCCAAATCTAGACTGAAAGCTACGCCGCTTTTTATTTGCTTCTTCTTTATTTTTTATACGTGTCTTAGTTTCTAAGCGACTCTTCTGGTCTTTATTTGATTCTTATCTCTAAATTTATTCTAAAAGTGCACTGGTGGTTTCGAAATTAAATTAGAAAGTATAAAAAACTTTTAGCGCTTACTTTTAAAATTTCTTAATTACTCGCCCCTTTTAAAATTAAAGTTACCAAATTATTACCTGCGTCTAAACATTTCATATTTTCTTTGTTTCAGGTGAGTTGCAGAACCCGACATCCAACCACTACCTACTTTACTAAAGTTAGTTTAAAAAACATTATAACATAACTTCTATTAATTTAAATTAAAACATTATATTTTCCTTCTACCTACCTATAATTACTACCCCTTCAAGAAATTCTTCTTAAATAACAAGAAAAAGCCAAAATAAAAAAAGCATCACGCGACAATAAGCATAATTTTTACATATCATCATCCCTCCTACCTTATTTTTTCCTCCTGAATCAAGGAAATGCTTCTATATTCCCTATATACACACACTTTTCATTCGGCTCTCCTCTTCCGGGTCCTCGGCTCCTTTCATCCTCTCGGAAGTAGAGAGAAAAAAAGGAAGAAACGAGGGACCCGCGACGCGGCGCATAAATACGACTGGGGACTCTCGCCGTCGTTTTTTTTTTCGCCTCGCGCTCTCCACTCGAGTATAATTCGCCGACTTCGCCCGGCCGGCACTTCGTTGATGGGATTTTTTTTCTTCTATCGTTATCCTCGCGCTCGATACAAGAGCCCAGAGGAGAGGACTAATAATCAGGATAATAACAATGTTAAGGGGACGCTGAGGAAAGTTTCGCGCGCGGTAAACAAGCGGCTGCATTATGCAGGGACTCGAATTCAAAGTGTGTGCGCGAGGATAGCCCCCGCGCGCTTAATTAATGGAAGGCTGAATTGATTTTCTTTAAATTGCAGTATGCAAAGGCTGCTTTTTTTGCCGGGGCTGTCGGCGAGGCTTGAATTATGATTTATCGAATGCATAAGCGTGCTACTAACGTCGGAAGTGGAGTTATTGGAGGATTTTTTTTGCGCGGCGCGGTGAATTAAGTCGGTTCGTTTGTCTTTATTCATGAGCGCTTTAAAATAACTTAAGCGAGATTTACCGTTATCGGTAAAATTAATGATGTCGATTAATGCTGCTAACAGCCTTCCTCGTTCGACTAACAATTTACGTTTTACCAAGCAAAAAGAAATCCTTATATTTTCATCACTATAGAATTTCAATTTCACCTCTCTCTAAACATTCCTTATTTTTCATCCTCCAATTCAGCGCAAATACCCTAATCGTAAACATTCCAAAAACAATCAACTCCCCCAGTAAATCGAATGAATCATACAGCGGCCCGAGAGAATCCAAAATTCGTCGACGTCGGCGCAAACAAACAAGCATAAAACTCTCCCTCGCATTTCGCGAGCTCGCGCGGCGAACTCGCTCGCCGACTCCATAACCGCTTTCTCGTATAACTGCAATTCGCGTTAGCGTTTATAAACAAGCCAGCGCGAGCGCGCGCGGAGAACAGCTGAAAATATTTTGGCTCGCGACGATTATTCGCGGATAAACCGCGAGAGAGACGAACTTTCTGCGAGCGCTGCCGGAGCTATTCCCGCGTTATTGTTATTGCGCGGCTACGATAATTTTAAACGGGTAATGGCTTTGGATGATGACGGGGGAAGTCAGTTAAACGAGGGACCTTGGGTTTTGTTCGTGGACGAATTCGTGGTCGTTGGATTTTTGAGGTTTAGGTGAAGGTGATGGAACGGTTTGTGAAATGAAGCAGGTCTTTGATACGTAAAATAACTTTTTTATGTTATGTACAATATTAAAACATTTGTATAGATTCTAGATTTCATCAATGTATTTCTTGTACTTGTTAGTTAACGTATTATTTTTGGTAAAAAAACATCAGTTACATGCTCAAATTGTTAGTAAAATAATTGGAAAAACACAAATAAAATAACATTTCTTTTCCTGACATTTTATGCAAGAAGTAACGCAAAACATCTGTTGTGATGTTTACACGACATGTTTACTCGAAATAAAAATATAATAACCCATCTTACCACAGATGCGACGAGAATCTCAACCATGTAAAAATCTTTAAAAAAACTCTTCACGCTTCTAAAAAATCCAATTTCTCCTTGGTGAGACGCGATTTAATTGCGCCGCGTACCGCGGGTAATTGGCCGCCCTTTCCCACGTGCTCTCCCTTGTAATGCAGGCCCTGCAGAGCTGGATTTTAATTACACGGCTCCACAGGCAGCGTGTGGCCTTTCCTCTCCCGCTCTCAAACCCTATACCTAGCAGCGTGAAATGAAAAGAGCCTTCACGCGAAATTTGAAAATAAGCTTACGGGTTTTACAGGAGCTATTCTATTTTAATAGCTTTTTCAAGACGTTTGGTTGATGTAATTATTCTTTGATTTTAAGGGGGGATTTGAGAAGGGCTGCCTTGACTTTTTTGACGGTTGTTGTAATGATCGTGAAAGAACAAGTGCTGGAAGAATTATTGATTTTTCCAACGTTTCTTCAAGTAATATTGAAATATATAAAGATCATTTTTTTGTAGCATATCATAGTTTTAGATTTAAAAACAGTTTTTAATAAAATTCCGAGGATGTCAATAGTGTTAAATGTTAGCGGCTGACCGAACCCTGACATTGTCTACTTCAATTTAATTTTAGGACTTGCGTTAACGCGAAATTCGTGACATCTCACAGGAGTATACTGATATACTCGTAACAATATCTACTTTCTCTAAGTTATTCAGAATCAGACATACATCGGATATTCAGCGTTAACTTTGGAAATTACGTCTATCAATATAGTCGTCATTGAGGTGCGTAGTTAAGTTAGCTGAAGACTTACTAAATTGAATAATTCATCTCGATGAAGATTAATATCCTTGAAGGCAACCTCTATATCAACAAATACTATTATTTCACATTTTAATAACTTGAATATTTGAAATATTTACTATATTAATAGTTATTTACGCTTTATATGTATAACAATTGCATTTTTTTAACTGTATTTGCTTATTTATTCTATTTATACATAAATCAATAGATGTATTTAAATTATTCTATTTTAACGAACCCGCATATTCATTAAATTATTTTTTATTTTTAATAAAGAAATTGATTGCTTGTCAATATGTTAATTAAAACTTTTGTAAAAATTATTGGTGAAAAAAACTACCTCTGGAACGAAGTAAAAACTTCGAGCTTACTATAGTGGAGAGCTGTTCGGAGTTATACTTGTTTCACCAATATTTCTCAAAAAAATTTTAATTAACATCTTAACAAGCAATAAATCATTTTTCTTTTTAAAATAAAAAATACAGACAAAAATTCATCAAATTCAAGCATCTAATATTTTTTAAACAAATTATAAACTCATAGATTCATCAAATTAATCCTAACCATAATAAATAAAATTTCATTCATCTATAAATTTTATTCGACAGACATGTCGAATAACGACTCGATCCAGACATTATTAAAATGCTTCATACTCCATCGCTCCGCGTATCCTTCTATCGTTACAACGTTCTCATTCAACTGGCACCTCCCACGTGTGGAAAGCGATCCTCGCAACAATGTCGCAGTGTCGCGCGCTCCACTTTTCAGCCGTCACGCCGCTTGCCTGCGACATAAAGCTTTCGCTGCGCGCTTTCTCAAAGAAAGGGTTGGCTGCTGCTGTATGTTCCTTTACTGAAAAGGCCGGTTAAGGCATAATGAGAGCCCCAGCCTCTCCCGCTCTTTTATTCATTCGAGGCTCTAGCGCTTGTCGAGAAGTAGCCTCGAGTCGCATATATGTTAATGCTGCTTTCGATCTCGCGATGCGCTCTCCGAGGGTCTCTTTACGGAAGAGCGATATCGTCGAGTGCGCGCGCACGCGAAGAGCTAACGAGCTCACCGAGATAATTGCGCGCTCGAGAGGATGTTAAAGCTTTTGGGAGAGCGCTAATTAGGATGCCGGGATCGGGAGATGAATTTTGCGGAGTTGGATAAAGATTTTGCGTGGATGGTTTGTAGCGATTTTAAGACTTTGTAAGAGGACAATCTAATTTGAAATGTTAAGTGATAATTGGCGTATCAAAGTTTTATCTGTATAATACGCTTTTATGTTTCTTTGATTACTGCGTAATCTAAATGCCAAAGAAGATTGAATGTTATTCACAATTTGAATGTAAGTTTCATGATAATTTTATTTACTGATTTAAATTACAAAATAGTCAAACGTTAATTGGATCCTAAAATGTAAGCTTACAGAAACAGCATTACTAACACGATATATAGTTTTGCTGTACTAGGGGTAAAAAGCAACTCATTTATTTTCTTATAATTTTCATAAAAAATAATTTCATCGTATTAAAACATGTTTAAGAAAACGGTTTATCCCTTTATTTTTGCTTCAATACACAAAATGAATAACTAAATAATAAAAATGAATAACTAAAAGGAAGTGTTAAATCGCCAATCAGTAATCAAAATAGGCCACAATTAATGGTAGGAGGGGTCAAGACTACGTAGTAGACAAAGTAGAACGGAACACATGAATAGTATAAAGCTGCTAGTAGGAATTATATAATTAGATATTTAATGGGTTGAGGATGACGCCGGGGTGACAGAAAGGGAAATGGATTGATTTCAATGTACTAGTTATGAATTGAATATTGTTCATATGTTCTGTGCTTCTGAAGAGGGTCATTGCCTTTATCAGCTCCGCGATATATATCTTACCTCGTCCAGAAAAATTATTAGGATTGGCCTTCCCTGGTTATCACCTTTTGCCTTATGCTGTAGACTTTCTATATCTTTTTGGGAGCGTTGTAGTTTTGGCTAGCGTAGAGATCTCGTATTGAGGCATTTCAATACCCACTATTTAAATCTTGTTAAAATTATAGTAGTCATTTAGAAAAAAAACAATATAATTTAAAAGGTGGTTTTTGGGTTGGAAATGCCTATTTATCTGGCTATTTGAAAAACAAAAATAAAGTTTATTCTAGAAATTCGTTTAGTTTGCAGTAAACTGATGCCTGATATTGATTAAAAATTTGATTACCAAATTTTAATATTCTATTTAGTCATGTTTTATAGATAATATTGTAAATTTTAACAGGCATGTTTTAGTTATTATTTTTTTTTTCTTTTTTTTTTAGTTATTTGCATCAGCACATGGATCGACGACTACGAACCTCATTTCTCGGATTAGAGCGCGCGAAAATGAAAATGCACAATTGCACATGCCAAGGAGCTTCCCTTGTCTATCTCTCGTACTGAGTTGTTTAGCTTCCGTGCGGCTCGACGGTTTCCTTAAGAGAAGTAATTTCAGGGAGCGATTTACGTGCTTTAAGCTTCCACTGATGCACGTTCCGGTAAATAGTAATGCGAAATTTAAATTTCTTTCAGAGCGCGCGATGGAAAAATTTTTGCTACGCTGGCTTATTCCTTTTGATCGTAAATGTAATTCACGAAAGCCTGAGCTGCTGTATTATGCTCTTTGTTTATGAAAAAGTGGGCTTAGTCCGAATGGAATGACTTTGAATATTTACGGCTGATCCTTGGTCACTTTTTCTTTTATAAAACAAACTTTTGGAACCCAATAAAATACATGCGAGTTTATATATTATAACTTTAAATTTTTTGTCTGCAAATTATTTTAATGCATCATATCTTATTGTTAAATAAGTTACTTTATTTCAACATTCATCGTCCATAATATGAAATCCTATTGGGACTATAAATATCGATGAGTATATTTGGAAGTTTTTTTTTGACATGAGAGTACGGGTTGTATGGATCA
>UELX01005076.1:0-15087 GCA_900480035.1 Eupelmus urozonus | reverse complement strand
TGTCTAAGAATCTTCAATCCAGTAAATAGCTAGGAAATGGGTGAAAAAGCGTTTCATCGCTGGTTAAAAACGAGCTAATATAACAACCTTGTTTCGAGCCTGTGCCTAAGTTCTATTAACTATTAACTAGTCAGGAAATAGAATTAAATTCTACCAGCTGGTTAGTTGAAATATGAAGTAAAGAGATATTTGGAAATCATTTTAAAATGTTTACTGCAATATTAGATTTGAAAAACTGAATCAGTAAATAATAATATTTTCGTTTTTATGAAAAGGTCAGTTAAAGAAATGAAGAAACTACCTTTATATCGCATTTATGATGAACCATTTTAATAAAATGATTATCTAAATGCGCAAAACAAAAATCATGAAAATTTTGTAAAATTCTACATAGTTTGATAAATTCTCATAACTACAAAATCTTCGAAATCAGAAGCATTTATTATTGTTTTAATTGTAAATTATGAAGCCTGAAATTCGCGGTTTTGGGATTCTATATTTATTGAACTAGCAAAAAACATTTTAATCATCTCGGACTCCAGCTTAATTTTTAAGGAGCACCTTTTTGTAGAACGGTTTAAATAAGAGCATCATTGGCTTTTCAAATAACTCTTTACGTATTCACACATCTTGATTAAGTTATGGATTTAAGTCAAACAGTTTTTGGATTTGTTAGTTGTAATAGGCTATATTGCAAAATCCATCAAATCAAAGCCCGCGATAAGTATCTCATATTTTGGACCAAAGAATCCGCAAAGTTTTATCGAAATTTCCTTGTTATTGAGAATAATGAAACTTATTTATTACTTAATTTTTAATTTTTTAAAAATTTCTCACATTCTTCCTTGAAAGAATACAACAACAATGATTTTTAAAAAATTCATAGTTCTGTAAAAAAAGGATTGATTCCGGCATTTTTGATAATAAGTATAAGATTTCGTATATTCGTAATGGTATAGATGAGTATTAATGTAAGTTTAATCAATTGTACCTCGAATGAATGATTTATCCATAAAAAAACGCAGCAGCGCCTTGACGGCAAGTAGGCGAAGCGATCACTGGCGCTACCGTTATAATATACGTCAAATTTGTCGTAAATAACCCCCAAATTGAAAAAATTTTTTTATTCCGCCAGAATTTCGCCAATATTCTCCTTTTCTTATACGTATTATACATGTATCGTTAACTCTTTACTTCATTGTAGGTACGTATATAAGAAGCTGGAGTAAAATTGATTTTTTGAAATTCAAATTTTTAAGTTAGATTTTTCACTTTGTAATTTTATTAGCATTGTTCTACATTTGATTTAAGTTTCAATATTTTATATTCATATTTTCGCAGAATTTTACAGAAAAATAACTATGAATCACTAATACAATGTTATTCTAATTCTGTCCTGTTAGAAAAATAATTTAGTTTTATCGATGCCTCGATTATTTAACATACAAAACTAGATAATTCTTGACAGTAACTGGATTAATTTCTACCAACCTTCTTAAATTTATTTTAATCTAAACTATAATAATTTATTTTTGTAATTTCTCCAAACATTTAAAACTGTACTTATATACAGTGAGACTTATTCGAAAAGCTTGTTAAGTGATTGTTAAAAAACGGACTCATTATTTATTTAGCTCAAATGTGATATCCGAAAGCGCTCTAAAAATGATGCAAATTTGATTTCCAAGCAACTCGGAAAAAAGAGAAGGTTCTTAATTCCGTGTGACTTGTTTTGAAATTGTCATGTAATTATTCTGAACTAAACGCAATGTTTTAGGTAAAAGAGAATTGGTCCTGTATCTAAACAAAAACAAGTAATTTAATTTTACCTAGTTGTGGCTGCTGTCAAA
The DNA here is from genome assembly GCA_900480035.1 of Eupelmus urozonus. Classification (NCBI taxonomy): domain Eukaryota; kingdom Metazoa; phylum Arthropoda; class Insecta; order Hymenoptera; family Eupelmidae; genus Eupelmus; species Eupelmus urozonus. Next base: position 13,237 of record UELX01005076.1, on the reverse strand, counting down.
AAAAAAAGGACTGACTGATTTCATAGTGCTTATCGTGCATTTTTTAAAGTTTAAAAAATTACAAAAAGCATGTTTTCAAAATCGCAAAAATAAAATAACTTTCTTTCCATTAACTAGAAAAGCTTTCTGATCATTATGATTATCAAATAAAGTTTATGTAAATTATTTTTAACACTTTTGAAATACTGTACCTACTCAAGCATAAATTTGACTTAACGTTCTTTTTCAAAGGGCTAATGTAGAAGGACCGTAGTGTACTCTTACAGAAAAAATTCGTATTTTAGTTATTATTTTATGAAGGTAAGATCGAGTATATACCACCCTTGTTTGTAATCAGAAAGTGATATATAAGAATTTAGCTATGTCGACTGTCATACAGTTGTACTTCTGCAGTATTACACGACCATAAAGTAGGAATCTCTTTTACCATTAACAGGTCACCAAGCACCATATAGAAAAGTATGTTCCCCTTCCCATCATAGCAACACCATAGAAATAAGTTTCCAACTTTCCTGTACAGATGGCAGGATGCTCGTCAGCACGTGATTTACCCTTCCATAAACGACAGCATACGAAACAGCTGTGGAGAGTCGGGGTGGTGTCTACTGTCAGATGCTCCGCCTATAAATCAACCATACCTCGTATTCCAGGGTAGGGGAAGGGAAAGACAGGCCGACGCCATGTTAACACACGTAAACAAACCTTCTCGGTATATCCTTGACTGATAACCGGTTTGGATCAACCTGTTCAACATTTCAGCAAATATTGCGGCTCTTCATTTTTATTTACTTTTTACTGTGGGACACTTATCTTTTTTTATTGTACTCACACCATTAATTATTTAATTTTAAATAAATGAATTTTTTTAATAATGCATTTGTAATTGAATAATGAAGGTTTTTTCATGCAGCCATAAAAAGCAATAAAATTTTTGATTGATTTGAATAATTGAACGATTAAAAAAAGTTTATTTAATTAAAGACAATTGATTGGTTCAGTTAAACTTGCACGTAGGATGGAGCATGTAGACACGAGTGAAGTTAAACTGTCAAAAAATTAATTCTAGTTTCATTTAGTCTCAATGCTATTTGTCATCGCAAAAATCACGAGGCAGCTAATGGTGAAAGACTCTCGTCTGCTGAGACCCTAAGACTAATTAGTGCGAACATTAATCTTTCCAATGGTGGTGTCTCAACCCAATTTTCGGATCTCGGATAGTGGAATAGAGACGTTGATTGGATCTTCTAACGTTTTAATATCGCGCGCATTCTTATCGTTTTCTTGACATTATTAGTTGGATACTAAATGTGAATAATATACTTTTTTATAAAATATCTTACTTTAACAAGTTACATGCTTTGTACGATGTTTTATATTTTTATAAAAAAATGATGATTTTGTATTTATTGATATCTACATAATATATTGTTTTTGATAATACATTTTCAATTCCTGCAGTGGTTTAGTAATGTAGCATCTTCAAGTTGCTGCCCATCACATTAAAACATTTTTATTAAATCTAAATAGATTTACTAAGCCTGCGCGCATCTTCCTATTTTATGAATCACATCGAAATGATAAAATAGTTTTAACCTCACATCAGCCGCGCTACCTCAAATTCTCAATTTATTCAAAATTTTCATTAACGTTCCTCCCAGCCTACGCGACTGCACCGGTAATATGTAAATTCCATTCAGAAACATTTAAGCACTCAATCACGGGCGAATGGAAAAAATTAAGTGTTACAAATTTGACGCGCATAACAAGTGTTCAGGCCATCAATTACCAATCCGATATGTTAACACATTTTTTTCCAGGCCCGGCAAGAAAAATGTCTAAAATCAAGCCACGTGAAATAATCGAGCCCACATTTCCATTCCGTCCAGCTCGTTCCGACCAAAAAAAACCAAAGCCACGGAGAGAAAACAATAATTGTCTATTCCGAGCGTCCGCTAAAATCATAGCACAGTTAATCTTATACGAGGCTCGGCGCGGCTCGTACCTATATGAATCTTCCATACAACATTTGTACCACTCGCGCGAATGATAGATCGACCAAGGCTGCGCTCGCATATACAGAGAGCCTTACGTATAAACCATTTCCATTCCAGCGGAACGCCGCGCGTGTATATGTATATAGGTACGTTTCCAATTATGTTAAAGCGCGTATTAATTATCTATATTGTTTTACGGATAATGATTAATGCTCGGGCCAGGAAGCCTTCGCCTTTAACGGCCGCGGGGGAGACGTATAGCGGAGAGAGCTCATTGACCGGCTGTTTCGTGTGTGTGGACTATAGCTGCACACGTGCGTTGTGGATCTAATGGCTGGAACAAAGGGATCGGATGGGACTCGGCTAATTCGCGCACTGGTTTTTATTCCTTGTTTTTCTTTTGTTTTACGATCGATGTTGTGGGGAGTGATACCTCGTATGTGGGCAATTGAGTGGATTAATAGGGTTTTGTATCGATGGGCTGGAGAGAGGAGTGCTTTGTTTTATTTCATGATTGTTGAAGATTGAAATCCTAGGAAAGGTTTGTTTAGAAGAAAGCGTGAGAAAACAAAAATCCACGATAACAGTGCTCATTTAATTTAAACAAGACAAATTGAAAAACGACCAATGATTTATTAGTCACGCGTGATTAATTCGAAAAAGAAAGTTCCGCGCGCTAAAGAGTAAAATTAATGTAGGATTTCACCCACGCAGCTTTAAAAAAAGTGTCCGCCGAGAGGCGCATTGAAGCAGTCCTCGAAGGCGAGCCAGCTCCAGGCAAACAAGACACCCGAAAGGAGAAAGCCCATCCTTAAAAAAAAAAAAGAAGGAAGTCGAAAACGAAATCACACAACGGCAAAAGCAAAGTCTCGCTTAGAAAGAGACAGTAGAGAGCAGCGGCGGCGGCGGCAGCAGGATAACAGTGGGATAAGCTTCTGTTAAAGCTGGCACAAGCCAGCGGCGGAGCAGTGGCAGGACCGTTTATCATCCTATCTCTCGCGTACACAGAGCTCTCGTCGAGTTTTAGGTGCGGGGGGGAGGTCGACGGCGAAGAGTTAAAACCTCAGCATGACTGGTGGCTCGTCGGCGGTAGCCGATAGACGTGTCACTTATATGCATCGCTCGCTCGCTCGCAGTCGAATCAATGGGTTCAGGCTTCACTTTGCGCGAGCGCGCGCGCGAGGCTTTGGCATCATTAGTCATTTTATAAACGCGCGCGCGAGCGCTGTTGTTCCTCGGGCCCTCGTGTTTCCGAACAAGCCCTAAGAATGTCTATAACGGAGTAGTCGAGGCATACAAGGTCATCGCCGATCGATGTATCACGCACAAAAAGGCTCGATTGTGTCGCGTGCGCCGCTGAGGAGAGAGAGAGAGAGAGAAAAAATGAGCGCGCACCCGCGCGAGTCTGTTTGTGTGGGTGTACGGTGGCCCGTTCAAAGGTGGATTTTAATAATGCCTATTGTCGAGTCTGCCCCGGCGGCGGCTCAAGGTTATTGAATTATTCGTGGGCTAAGGCTTTCTTGGCGCGATATCGCCGCGCGCTGTTGATAGAATGTGGCCGGGTGATTGTGACGAGGCTGCTTGCTGGAAGCTTGCTGAACTGTTATTTATTGATAAGGATGGGAGGAGTATTTCGTTGGAGGTGAATACTTAATAGATTTCTAAATAGTTGGAGTTTGTGCCGCGCGATTTCGGAGGATGACGGTGCCGTTTTTTATTAAAATTTTAGATCTTCATGAAAAATTTACAGTACTTACTCTAAAGCACGAGGGATATTATAATCATAATTATTTTAAGGAGGTTTTCTTAGAAGTATCGTTAAAAATATCTGTATACTGATTTTTCTTATTAGTATGAGCATTGTTAAAGTAAGTATTTTCAATAAAAATTATTGTTAACATTACTTACTTAAAATTATTGTTACTAGGTAAATACATTAAATTTAAAAAGTTTAAGTTTACATTATTTCAATGGTGAACATTATCAAATGTGTAAATATTAGATGTGTAATTATTGAATTATTCTAAAATTAGATATTGAACCATTAAAGTATATATAAATGAAAATATTTTACGATAATTTTTTCAGAATCATTAATTATTATAAACATTATTGTTAAAATACTTTCGACAATAAATTGAGTAAAACAATAAGTATTCCAACCGTTTTTATATTGTTTTTACTTTCCACGGATGATGATGAGAATAAACTAATAAAGTAATTTATTAACTTATAAATGTTACTATTGTACAACTAGAACTCTAAAATCAATTTGAAAATTGCTAAGGTTTTGATTGCGTATAGAAATCTATTAACAAGAAGATTACAAGATCTGCACAGACTATTTACATATGAATGAAAAACAAGAATTAAATTTTGATCGATTACCATTTGACTTAAGGTGAGCAAGTCAATGATAGGCAATATATTATTTCTATCTAGAAAAAGGTCTCCAATGTGCTTAGTTTTCCCGAATTTTAAAAATCAAGAAAGAATTATATTTATAAAAATAAAATATGAAAATCTTAAAAAATATACATTTATATAGATTTTCTAGAATATGATGATTCTAAAATATATGTAAAATAAATATTTATTATATTTAAAATTTATATTAATAAAATTGGCTAAATGCAAATTATTTAAAATAAATAAGAATTTATAAAATAATAAATATTTATTTAATTTATTCAAATTTTTAATCTTGAGTTGTAATAAAATAAATTTTTTCTGATTTTTGTGAAATGATAAAATAATAATTTATTATATTGAGAAAATAAAAAAAAACGAATTTTTAGATTTAATTGTAAAACAATCATGAAATGTCATAAAAATGAACAAGTATATACCTCTGTATATATATTTTATACATTTAGCTTAATATTTTCAAAATTTACAATTTGATAATTTGATGAAAAGACAAAATAAATAAGCTATTGTAAGTAAAAAAAACATCTATTTTTTAATAGTAAGCAATCAAAAAATCTCTTAAAAATATTCAACTTCAAATACTTATCTTTAATATAGCCCGTTTAAGTTGGACCAAAAACCATATTTATTTTTAAATTTTAGATTGATGAAAATGTATAAAAGAAAATTAATTAGTGGACATTCATTTTATCATGAAAGGACGGAAAATAATTCAAAATATGTGTTTATAACACTATTTTGCAAATATTTTTTTCATTCTCGGTGACGAAGCCAAAACTTTCAAAAGAAATAACAAATTTTTTTCGATAAAATTTTTAAACCGTAATCATAAGTGTCGTTACAAGTAGAAAAAGAATTAATACAATTTTGACGGCTTTTGGATTTTTTATACAAAGCTGATTCTTTAATTTTTTATTTTATCCTTATAAATAATTGAATTATATATCTTATTGATATAAAATAAAAATATTCAAAAATACCCAAAGTTGCGTTTCATTAATAAAGTGCAGATATATATACACGTATGAATGTATGCTTCAATACATATACTATTTTGTGTTATAAACAATCAAGCAATTTTGTTAGTTCTATACTTTTTACTTAGTTCTAATGATTTTTTAAAGATAAATAAGCACAAAACAAATCCTGATATTTAATGTTATTATGAATCTTTTTTTAATGTTAATTGTATAAATTTTTGTAATGTAAAAATTTTCTTAATAAATTTTTTTAAACGAAGTGTTTATTTATGTTGTCGTTACTTATATTACCTGGTGATAAGATAAATGTTATTTTTTCTTTTACTGCATCAAAAATATCTCCTTTCAGAAACAGTAAAAAATTTGAAGGGTATAGAATAACCTTAATAATAAAGTTTATACCCCAGACATCAGCCACTAATTAACAAGAAGCAAGAGAAAACAATGCCCATTACATTCGAAAATCCATCATTCCCACCAACCAATTCCCCATAAATTACAAGCAATACATTTCGGCCCCATAAACACTCCTCCCAATAAATCCAGCCATTTCCCGACTGGCTCGTTCCGCGACTCCATACCCTCAACCCATAGCACACCTAGCAAATGACTCGAGTTTCGATAAAATAAAAACGTTCATTACGCAAGTCCCGCGCGCGGGGCGTTACCATATAGCCCGAGCCACGGGGGGCCTAGGTAGGCACATACGCCTGCGATATTGCGCCTATATCTGTCCCACGACGCGCGCGGACGCTGACGGACACTCGCGTTCTCACGTGTCAGCCGGCCACTTATCATTCTAACGAACGTACGGAGAGAACGGAGGAACCGTAATCGCGCGCTGCAGGTTATTTTACGATGCTATCGACTGCTGCTATACTTCGTGTCTTACTGGCGTGTATGCACTGTTCTAGAGCAGTGTGGTTGATGCGTTGGGTAATGCTCTGATGTGAAAGGGATTGCTTTTGGGTAGCGAAAAATTATTCTCTATGATTGGGTAGTAATGAAAGTCAAATTAAACGCATCAAAAATATTTTAGAATCAAAAGGATTTATCGTTTTATAATTGAATCCATTTCAATCGACAAGCTATATACCTTCCCCACTAAGCCACTCACCTCGCAGGTGCTCCCAAAACGCTCCAGCATATTAAAAACAATCAGCACACAAAGCCAGCTCTCCAGCAGCTAACAACCCCCCGACAATCGAAGATTAATTTCCCCAGCTGAAAACACTCTCTCCCAACCCTTTGATCTGCACTCTCGCGGCTTGACCTCGCGAGCGCGAACCGCTCATTTTACACAAAGGGGGCCAACAAACACACTCTCGAGCTCTCCCCCCCTACTGCATTATCCAGAGCGACTCGAAACGAGTATATAAATTCTATTTGCGGCTCGCGGATCTCTCTCGGAGGATTACGCAGACGCTATACGGCGGCTCGAGCTTTAACTCTCTTTCGAGCGAGAGAGCAGGGAGAGAGAGAAGAGCCTGCCATCTATCATGCGAACCATGACAAACCGAGAGAGCAGAGGCTCAAAAGCAGCCGCCTGCAGTCGAGATTCTCGATCTACCTGTCCGCGGAGCGGCTCTCCTCCATCTACATTTGTTAACGTTTAAGCGTACAACAACGTTTCTTGCCGCGCGCGAGAGCCTCTGGATATTATTGCGCGCGCGCCGCTCAAATTATTTTCTAGCTTTCTTTAATTAGAACGAGCCGAACGGACCCGCGCTCTCGAGAGCTGGATGTATGCAGATGAAATATTGCCCTTCTGATGATATTCAAATTTCGAGACGAGTGGAAGCGGGGCTTGGCTTTTTTTTCTGACTTTGTTGAGGTGTAGATTTATTTGGCCGAGGGGAGAGAGCTGGCTTCGGAGTTTGATTGAGTTTATTTAAATAGTGTAACGGGACCGGAGATGCGGCTGCGGGTTTTAACGGATGGAGGAAATGATGAGGCTCGAGTCTATTTGAATTTTAAGATTTTTCTTCTTTTTTTTTATTTTTTTTTTTTGTGTGAAATGTTTCGTTTGGTAAAGTTAAAGTGTGAGATAAATGCAAGCATAATAGATAAATAAGGAATAAAATTTGTCAATCATAACAAATTCACGTTTTTTATTAAAACTCAATTTCTGTTGAGGCTATTAGGATTCCGAGTCTTATGTTATTCCACATGACTATCACATCTTAAAATACAAATACAATAAGTATAGCAGCTCAAAATATTTATGGAAATAGTCTATTCACCTACTAACCACGCATTAATGAATCTTCTAAAGTGAAAAACATACCTACAGTCCAAAACCAACGCGTCCCTTAAATACACATCATTGCCTACGACAAACCAAGCATGGTAAATCTTTCCAATCCGGCCGAATCGATCCCACCCCCTTCCTCGATCTAATTCCATCAAGCCAAGCATCCAGCACTGCATTCGCCTCTAAAGAAGCGCAGTCCTTAAACGCATTATTGGCCCCCGCGCGCAACTATATCAGGCGTTATCATTGTGAAAAGAGCGTCCCGGTCCCTCCTCAGCCGCGGCGGGATCTCTTTCACTGAATATCGGGCGGAAAGTGAAGTGGCGTGAATGAGTCGTCCCTCGGCGATGCCAAGATTTATGGTCGCCTTTTGCCTCCGCTCTCTAACCCTTGACTCTTTCCTCTCTCCCTTGCTCCACTGGACCACGAGGGGACGTCTCTCTCTCTCTCTCTATAACCCTTACTTACACTTCTCTCTCTGGCCGCAGCTCGCGGTACTTTATAGGCGGGCCTTTATTATCGCTCTCGAACGATTCCCTCAAGACAATAAGAGACTCTGTCGGCCAGAGAGCTGGCTAATCGATGGAAAATTCGAGGATATAGAGAGCGAGTGGTTATTAGGGCCCGCGGTATAGGAGAGGAAAAAAACGTTAATAGCGTCGAAATTAGCCGGTTTCGGTGCGCGCTCGGCCAGGGCATACACACACACACACAGACGAGGGGGAAGAGGGCATACAGTAATCGGGGATCGCGTTACGAGGGTGCGAGAGCGCACAGATGCGTTTCGAGTGAGAGAGAGAGAGAGAGAGAGAGACGCGCCGGCAGGCCTATATACGCATACGCGGAGCCGCCTGACTCACACGCATAGCACGCACTCATCCATCATTGTCACCGAACTCTTCACCGGCCGACGGACGCGCGAGCCTGCCCGAGTCTCTATACTCCCTCCCTGCACACACGCTGCTTCTTTCTTTTCTGTTTTCTCCTTCTCTCTCGCTCGCTCTCGTTGAGCTTTCGTGAGAGGCTTGTGTATACCCACCTACTACTACTACTTTTGCGATAGCTCGTGTAAACGGAGGGAAGAAGTTTGCCTCCGGGATCGTTGCGCTGTCTCGCTGCCTCGGTTTTATGCCTGCTGCAAGGATGGGATTCGTCCTTGTTTGAATTTCTCGTTTATCGGGCCGCTGCTGAAGAAACTGCTCTGCTGCCTTTTTTGCCGGTGATGATGGGGAGATTGAAGTCGGGCTTGCGAGTTATGTGCAGGATGAAGTTGTACGGTCTTGTTGAGTCTTTCCAATAATTCGATTTATAAAAGGTTGTGAGTATGATTTTGTTTAAAATAAATTGGATTGATGATAATTTATAGAAAAAGAAAATTAATTAAAATAAACTTATAATTATTTCTTAAATAAAATTTATAAAATTTTTAAATTAGTCAAATTATATTAAATTAATAAAAAAGCAATGAGAGATTGTAGTTGTTAAATAATAGTAGATTGAGATTTAATGTTTTTACTGCATTTAATTGATTTTTTTCACCTTGATAAAGGTAGCTTGAAATTTAGTACAACATATTGGAGACTATCTAATTTTATCTATTAGTTATAGATCGTAGCTGCTCCAAATCACTGGAACTAGTGCAAAAATTTAATCGTCGAATTTGGTTTTGTTAGAGCGGAGAAGGTGCGAAAGTGAACGATACCACTTGGTTTATTATTATTATTTTTTTTTTTTTCGTTTTTATGTTTCGCTATATGACCTGAATTTGACAAGGGTGTATGTGTCGTGAGTGTGAGCGTGTGTGTTCTGTAAATGTTAATATGAGAAGTGAACGTATACGCGTGCGATAATCTTTTACACGATCTGTTGCAGATTCGGCCTACAACGCTTACGTATTATCCAGGATAAACAATGTGTTTCTTCGCTTATATTATAATATTTATATGTCATATTTTGCAAGTATTTACAAGGATTTTTCAAGTGCCTCCCCTCGCAGAGGAAGTAGTTCTTTATATATATTTATATATGTATACGTGTATAAACAACAACAGCTAGGCGACGTAGATAATATACAAAAGAGACGGTTTTCGACGATGGGCTTTTACAACTACGATTTTTCATTTTTCTTTATTCCGTTAACTAGACTTATACAACTTCGCCTTCGACGATCGTATTTTTGACTGTCCACTAACGCATTAACGAGCTTCCAAATCGAAAGCGATCGAAATGAAAAATTATCCTTATCAGAAAGAAAGAAAAGCTTCGTGCGCGCATGATCGTTAAGTAGTATATGCTCATGAAAACTTACAACGATTGTTTAAATAAAAAGGAGTGCTTTTAAAGTACTAAAAATAAATCTGATATAAACATATACAAACTCAAATAATTTGAAGGATCTATTGCAACAATTATACACATTTTCATCTCGTTTTATACAACAGGCACTAGAATTACAATATTGCCGTGATAATCCCGTTAAATTAACAATATCTCAAAGTAGGACTTGCATTATCTCAAGTAGCACGAATATTAATATCTACACGTACGATCGTCCCTCACTGAAAATCATATACAACTCTTTCTCTCTCTTTCTCTCAGACCAAACTATATATATAACTTTTTTCTCTATATTACATATACATATCAGAAATGTCCTATTTAAAGTCTTAATGACCTCTGGCAACTGACCCTTTCCGCGCTCGCTTGACGAGGCGCAAAAAACGTCGGACGATCCTCGGCGCGGGCTCTAAGAATTTTAAATTTAATATCCCTCGCACGCAAGCGCGTATTGTCTCTAATCATCGGCAATCGGCAATGCCGAATTTCTGCTATACTCTATCACTGATATAGCTACCAACCTCCGCGATGTCGAGCTTCGAAAAGGCGCGAAAACTTGAAAATTTTAAATTCCAGCCACTTCGATTCTGGCTCACGCTTCGCGCGTTTCCTCAGCTCGTAAACAATACCATAATCACATCGCGTCCGCCGTGTATCTCTCCTATACGAATGACCTGGAAACGAAAAAACTCACGTCGCAAAAAGCGCGCGGAAGCTGGCAGAGAGAGAGAAAAAAAGAAGCGGACTCGATGCGTCTCCGCGTCTCTTTGTTAGGTTTGGCGACAGGCCAGCGGTGACTGATCCCCATCCGGCGTGCAATTTTCGGCTTCCTTTCTCGCTCTCTGGCCAAATTGCAGCTCCGCGCGCGGACACTCAGCCACACAGATTCACAGACACACGGGAGGCGGCAAAGTCACTTTGAAATTTCGCGGATCACAGGGGCGCGACTACACCTCGACACTGGGTCAGTAGAGTTCGTTGAGCAGGTACTGCTCGTCGTTCCAGTCGAGCTGCTGGCAGTTGTTGGACGACGACGGCGGAGCGTCGTGCTCCTGGACTCAGCTGAGCTGGTAGTACTCCGGGGCGAAGTCGTTGGCCAGGTTGCTCAGGAAGTTGAAGTCCGAGGAGCTGTTGCTGTTGTCGGTCTGCGGCTGGGCCTGGACGCTCGGGTCCGCGCCGTAGTAGTTACCAAAGTTCCCGTAAGAGTCGTGATGCTGGCTGACGGCAGCGGCGGGGTCGTTTTGGTGCGTCGTCGCCGGGGGCGTGATGACGGCGGCGGTGGCAGCGGCGATGGCCGTGGCCGTCGTGGCGATGCCGGGTGCGGCGGGGAACGGATCCGGCGAGGAGACGTAGCTGGCGGGAATGCTGGAAGCCTCGCCGCCCTGGTGCACGTGCAGCTGAGCGGCGTTTTGCTGCGGTTGCTGCTGCTGCTGCTGCTGTTGCTGGTCGTAGTACGTCGAGGGATGGCACTTGTTGGTGGGCCGGTGATAGTCGAGGTTCGCCGAGTGCATCGAGCCTGTCTGATGGCTGGCGTAGGTGTCAGGCTGCTGCTGTTGCTGGACGTCGCTGTAGTAGTGCTGCTGCTGCTGCTGCTGGCTGGGCTGGGAGGTGAGGGACGCAGCGTGGGCGTGATGACCGCTGGACATGGACTCGCCGCTGGAGGATGACGCGTGGTACGAGGCCGACGGGTAGCCGTAATTGCTGCCTGACATGTAGCCCTCCGAGCCGTTGTGCTCCGAGGGTCCGCTCGGGTAGGATTGTGAGGTCGTTCCGTAGGCAGCGCTGTTCGCGTTCGGCATGCTTCTGTTAATGGAAAAAGAAATATTATTTCAGAATGATGTTTGAACGAATTTGAGTTGCTGATATACTGAAAAAAATAGTTGATTCTTCAAACGTTGTATGGCAACAATTTTCTATTTACAAAGGCTTATTATTTTTGTTCTTATTAAACTCTTATATTTGATTAGATACATATTTGAGGGTGCTTGAGATTAATTTAAAATATTCTATCAATTTATTAAACTCAATAGTGGAATTTAAATCAAGTAAAGAAAATTTTAGGGGCATAATTAGCTTTACTGAAAAATCTTAGATGAGATCTAACATCTCAAATGAAATGTCAGAGGAAAAAAAATCTAATATAATTAAAAATGTTTCAAATAAATTACTATAATTTAACTTTAATAACCTTATAACCATTATTTATTATTTTCGTTAAATTTCGATAAAATTTTAAATATGTTCTCATCTAAAGTGTCAAAAATTTTCTTATTTTAGCGCGAAATTTAAGGTAAAATTCAGATAAAAACTTTGATAAAATGAAAGTTGTAAAATAATTTTTTGCGTCACCTGAGATTTTACCCTTGGGAAAATTATAACAATTTTTTTGTTTTTGAAATTAAGATTAATTTTGTATTTTTGTAGTTTATTTAAAATCTGGAGACTATATTAAAATATAAAGAATACTCAAAATTCAAATAACTACAAATTAACATAAACTTTTTCATAAAAAGAAATTTTAAATAAAATTTTCTAAAAATCTATTTTTAAAGTATGACTAATGTAATGATTGCGCGTTTGAAAGAGCTTTGTATTATCTACCTTGAGCTTCCGTTGCATAGACATGTAGGTAATAACTATTTTATTCTTGAAATGATTCTAATTACAGTAGGATTCTAATTAAATAGATGAAGACTCAATTGGTTAAACTATCAAGAAATTTTTAATAACTAACGCTCGACTACACTCTAAGCTCTAAAGTGCGAAACCTGAAAGTAAAAAGTTTAAAACCTATATTTTAATCTTTATAAAAGTTCATAATGTAAGTGTCAATTCATAAAGTAATTTACTAAATTTAATATCATCAAAACATATAAAATCATGAATTAAAATATTTCTAATAAATATTTGTATGTAGTATTTATATTTTGAAACGCCGAAATAATTTGTAAGTATTAATATTGCTACGATCTTATTACAATATTGAAAAAATACGGCTACAATACTGGCACAATGTTAGTACAATCAGTATAATATTTATATTGTTTTAATATCGTAGCAATATATTAACAATATTGTGTTAGTATTGTTATAATATTGTATAGTAATATTGTAACAGTAATGAAAAAATATTAACACAATATTGTTGCAATATTGAAAGAATATTAATACAATATTGTTGCAAAATTGAAAGAATATTAACACAATATTGTTACAATATTGAAAGAATATTAATACAATAT
>UELX01005075.1:0-15095 GCA_900480035.1 Eupelmus urozonus | reverse complement strand
GTATTCATTTATTGAACATATATATTAAATTTATAATATATTTGCACCCAGCTTTAAACAACTACATTTGATCTCGAAGACGAGACTATAGTCTCGCATGCATATATGCAGTATAAATAATGGATCAAACGAACTTACCTGTAAGTGAAGTTCGATCATAGTTATACGAATAGTCTCGTCCGAAGAGATCAAAATTCACTCCTCACCCTTAAAATTGACCCCCTAAATACACAAACTAAGTTTGTGAAGGTGCAAATAAAGCTTTAAAAAATGAGTAGAAAACAGCGGTTACTATACAACGCAGGAGAACAAAAAATTGAAGCTTTAAAAATGCTGTGAATGGATCGGGCAACTGGCGTTACTACATTTGATCTCTTTGGACGAGACTATTCGTATAATTATGATCGAACTTCACTTACAGGTAAGTTCGTTTGATCCATTAATTAATTTTCATAAATTGCTTCCTTTACATGTTTATGTACATCTATTTTATATTGTTAATTAAAAAAGGTAGTTTCTACTATTTCAACAGAAATTTTTTCAATTTTATCTAAAATTATAAAGGTATGTTAATGAAAAAAGAGAAATTATTTTTCGATTTGACAGACTACTTTTACATCAAAAAAGCGGCAAATTCTGAGTTATAGATAGATAGATAGATATAATTTATTATTGTATCAATTAAGTACAAATAAAATTATAGTATGATTGTTCAAGAAATTTATTAGAGCAGTTTTCGTTAGGTATGTATGCATATACATATATATACCTTGCAAATTTTATCTGAAGTTAGTATAGTTACTTTTTTTGTAAGCAAAAAATATTACACTAAAATAGGGAAGATTTATATACTGATCATTGGATTATTGTATTCTAGAGTAATAAATAGTATTGAAAATCAACTAGAAAACTAAAACTAATTCTTTTTAAGCAAAACTAAAGGTTTAATCCCCAAGACTTTGGGACAAGCAATCGATTCTATTCTACGAAAAAATCAGAGATCTCCACTAGATTTTGAAAAAACTTTGACCTATAATAAATTGAGATTAGGTTTATTATGTTTTGTAATTCAAGAAAGTTTTTCTTTTTTTTGTTTATTTATAAAAATTTTTATCTTGAAAATTTTCTTCATATAGATCAATTTTTTTCAATATAATTCAGTAAATTTTATTAGGGACATATGGTGTTCAAAATGATGCTAAAGTATACAAACAAAATTGAGTTAATGCACAAAGTCAAGTCAAAAGAAATGTAGAACCTTCCCTGTTAAAAATAATCAATAGGAATCAATAGAAAATCTTTTAGTTTTGAATCATCAATTTTAATCCAACTTCTTAAATTAGAAATTGGTTTGATTTAATTGAACCGATAGAATTAAAAAAATTTTTTTACTGAAAATTATCGTTGTTACAGGCTGGATTCAAAATAGTATCAAAAAGTAATTAAGGTAATGATAAAAATATTGAGTCAGAATAGAGCCAGTAGAATAAATCTGCAGTAAATTAAATTTATAAAATCTTATCAGTTAATGTAAGTACAGACTGAATTTTGTTTACCATTTTTCTGGCTATACTTTGGTATCACCCAATATTTTTGCCAGGGAAAAGTAAAACATTTTATCACCTCACAATTTTTTTCTTTTGTTAAAAAATATATTTGTAAAAAATTATTTATCTCAATAAATCACATAAATAATTTTACAATTTTAAGGGTATGTTTGGCCAATACTGTGGTTTCACTTTATCTATATGTCTTTCAATAGTAGTTTGTAAAGCCGTTTCCATGGCCAAAATTTTTGAACTGGCTTCACCATATAATAACTTAGCATCTTCATTTCTTTTACAAACCCATGCAAGACCACCTTCAATTGGTTCTTTATTACTTTTCTCTTTACTTTCGGCAGCTTCTTCAGATTCTCTTTTATTTTTTAACTCTATCTTGTGTCTTAGACTCTGAGCTAAAAATTCCATCATTTCTTCATTACACTGAAACTCGAAGTTCTCATCTGCATCAATTTCATTAGGTTCTAAATTTTCTACATTATTATTTTGTTGATTACATTGGCTAGTATTAGCTAAGTTACTACAGCTGTTTTTATTTTGCACTAAATTTTTTATGGTTTCTCTAAGTACATGATTTTCATGCTCCAAAGCAAAACATCGGGTTTTCCACCACGTAATATTGTGTCTAAAAAAAGTTATATTGTAAAGTGAATATAAATTTATAAAAATTAAGAAATATTAGTCTTACAACAAAATTCAAAGTAAAAGCCAAATACCTTTTTTGCCATTCGTGGGCTGCTTTATAGTTTTCCCAAAAAGCACTTGCTTCCATTGTATTATCTATCAATTTTTCTGCTTTCACAAAACTGTTTTTCCGTTCTACTGTAACTTTTTGATGTTTCCCAGATCTAACCTCAAATTTAATCTGATCACGACGTTGTTTGTTATTACCAATAGAGCGACGTTTTCTCTTCCGTTTTCTTCCTCTCTTAGTTCCGACAAATTCCATTACTTTAAATGCTAATTTTTTCTTTTTAATAATTAGATGAAAACATTTTATCAATCCATTTTCAAATTGTGTTGAAATCAAAATAACATAAGTATGTCTTCTTGACCCTTGACTATTTTTTATTGATATATATATATATATATATAACACGTCGGTTATAATAGAGTCCAACATTACCTACTCCCAACTAAATCATAATTAATTTGAAATTTTGTAAAAGTATTTTTAAATATATAAATTAAATACTCTCAGAATTTGGTTCTTTTTTTCAGCTTTATAAATTTTACAAACAACAACCACAACAACAACAGTGTATATAGTGTAGATTTTTTCCAAAGATATTTAGGAAGGATATACAAATTGTAAAATACATTTGTAAACATTTACATAAATAGCACAAACACAAGAAAAATAAATGTTCAATTCTATTTTATGTAAATTAAAGAAAATTATTATTTTTTTATGGTTTTATACAGAATATACTAAATAATTTTCTTAAGTAACATTATTTGTATCACTTTGTTGTAATATTATAAGAGGAAAAACAATGCAATGAAAAAATAAAACTTAAAAAAAAACATCAAATAAGAATTTTATTTAAAATTAAAAAAAAATTGTTTTAAAATTTAATTAAGTATACGTTGTTTAAACAAATATATGTAATGCCTTTTTTCTTTAAACAAAAGAGCGTTTTTACATTTAATATTACCTCATTCTTGTCCTTGACTTATTGTAGATTATGTTAAAGGCAGATAAATCAAGAAATAAGTAAAATGCAACAAATCACATCCTAATATGTATACATACACGTGAATGCAGTTTTACACATTGTAATTACACAAGATAACTTATTAATTTTATTTATTTTCTAATTCAAAAACAACTTTTTTGAAAGAAAAAATTCTTAAATTTCTTTAATTAACAATACGATAAATCACTATGTTACAAATATTGTAAAAAGATTTCTTTTCATTAACTGTTATATTTATTTTTCCATATTATACTATTTACCATATCATAATATATTAATAAAGCTAAAAAAATAGAATGGTATAAGGCATTTAATTTGAATTGGCAAAATAAACATAATTACATTAAATATAGGTAACTTTTATTAGAAATATACAGTATATTTAGATTCTTTATACAAATCTAAAAAAGTTACTCTTAATGACGTAAATCAACCAGCTTATAACTTTTGAGTAAACTTTTTAATATTAATTTGACTTAACTTGTTCAGGCTTCCTTCTATCAATTCACAAGTTTACTTCATTTTATTTGAAATAATGTACAATATTCTAAATTACTATAAATATTTTCGATTTAAAATCTAACAATAATCCTTTTGAGTAGCAATCGAAATATAGGTCAGAACGAGGACTATTGTATGCTGATGCATATTAACTACTACAATACTTGTTGAGCCAATTTGAACAATTTTTAATCCATCATAGCTCACGTCAAACATTAGCTTTTAATTCAAATAATTTTTTTTCAATCCACAGTATTTTAAGTTATGAATTCAGCTATACAATGATAAATTTGTAGAAAAAAAATTACGTATAATAAAACAAAGTATAAATACTGTGCTTAATTGCGATTTTTACTCATTGTCAAAGAAATTCATAATCATTATATGCATATATTACATAAAATAAGAAAAATAAAGTTAAACTGTACAAACACTTTATAAATTGTAATAACTTTAATATAGAAATTTTTGTCATTAAAGCTCCAACTTTATCCCTGATAAACAAAAGCTGCTTTTAAATAGTTGTAATTCTCATTTTTGATAGTAGTCTGTAACCAAACTACTATAATTTGGCTATCTGGGATAATTATATTTTTATGCAAGATGAGTTCAATGATAGTGAAAAAAAGTCTTCAAAATTTGTCATTAAAAACAAATTTTTCAGCTAGTATTTGCTGTATATGAGCAATGATGTATGATTCAAAAAGTATTAATTATCAGAGTATGTCTCACATATAGGATAAATTTAAACTGCGTTCAAAAGATACTTCATTATTTCCAAACTTCACATTCCCTCCATCATCTGTATTACTAGGTAAAGAATTGCTTTCTCCATTTCCATTTGTATTTGTATTTTTTGATCCATTGCTTAAGTCTTCATCCTCTTGATCACTTACTTCTGCTGGCTTATTCAATGGTTTGAGTCCTATAATAACTCTTACATTGTCAGGAAGTTGTGGTGCTACAGCCATTAATTGATGATAAATACCCTCAGCTTTAGAAAGCGTCCAAGGCAGTTCGATGTGTAAAGATAGATCATTTATATGCTGTTAACAAAAATAAATAATCATATTTATTTTATGCTATTATTGATTTACAAAAACGGTTTAATTAAATTTTTTGTCTATTTTTTAAATTATTTTTACCTTCAAAATTTCTGTGAAACCATAACGATTTTCTATGAGTATATTTTTTTCTGTATCTAAAATTGCTGCACAAAATAGTAAATGAAAATTTTTGCAAGGCAGTTCGGTCCAAAGTATTTCCCAGAGTTTCATAATATCTACTGCATTGAATTCTCGTTTAAACAGTACCAAAAGCCATCGAAAGCAGAAAAACATGTTGCCAGAGTCATGCTTATCCAAATATTGAGCTAATTGAGGTTCCGTCACTTGTAAAATGTTATGGAGTTGACAAAGTTGTGCTTTCATACCTGTTTGATCTATTTCAAAGTTTGTACTCTAAATTTGTAAAACAGATGTATGTAATAATTAATACAAATCTATATAAATATATCAGTAAAATATATATAAAAAAAAAAACAAATACATTATTTAAACTGAAAATTTCATGTAAAGTACTTACAACTTTATCCATAAACCCAACAAAACACCAGAAAGCATCAACTTCGTTGTCCATCAGGCACAATATTGGACTGAGTAGATCACTCATTCCTTGTACATATCCCAAATCAAAATTATACATTACATACGTCATTAAAATATCATAAAGTTGTGCCAAATGAGGATTATTATCACCAGAATAATAGGCGTGAGTTCTGTCTGTTCTATTTACATCTTTTTCTAGAATACGTAATAAATTTATATATATAAAAAAATGTAATTTTAATTTTACTTGTAAAAAGTTAATCTACTTTTTTACCTATCAAACTTTTTCTATCACGATAATCTGAAAATCGATTTTCTTGGGCGGGTGTCATTGATTTCCATTGTAATTTCATTGTAAAATATTCATCAGTCTTCTTTTTTCTTAACTCTACTCTATCTATGTTCGTTGAATTCCATGGGTAATAGTCTAGTAAAAATTTCCATACTTCATAACGCAATGAAGGGGAAATTCCCTGTGAGAAAAATATACTTTTGAATTAATATTATTATTTAATTTTTAAATAAAAATTTATTGTTACACTAACCCCTCTAAAAATTATTTCTCGTACTGCTTCAGGATTTGTAATTCTTCCTTCTGGATCTTTACATTTGTCCCACTGTTCTTGTGTTAAAGGAGCTCCTAATGAATATTTAAAATTAAATTAGGAAACTGTAAAATTTATTCAAAATAGTAAATATTAAAAGTACCTCTGGGACAAGGTGGCCTAGGTGGTAATAGTAAAACCACTTCGTATTCTTCACCAGAACCAACTGATACTGGTGGTTGAGGAACATGCATGGTGAATGATCGACTTAAAAGATCAGCAACTGCTTCTTCTACTGGACGTTTTACAGGTTCTTTGTACACTATTATAAATAAAAAAAATACCTTGTTAGCTGAAATTATCTAATTTTGATTTCCTATTAATCTATTTGAATTATATTTAAAGTTATCATAACTTACACCACACATCAGCTAATTTGCTAAAAGCTTCCATTGTTGTTTCGTAGGGATGATTATGTAAGTTTTTTACAAAGTTCCAAACGTAATCTGATGTGTTCTCTTGGAAAATATCCAATTGGGCAAAAGATTTATTTAGATTTGAACTAACCTCATCAATACAAAGATATAAATATTTATCTTGTTTAGATCTAACAAATTTGATGAAACCTTTAAGAGAGTTCAAAAAGCTTTCAGCATTCAGTAACTGAAAAAACGCTACATATGTCGTTCCATCTTTTTGCAAGAATATTAACTGTTGACCACTTGGATGAACTCGAATGGACTTTAATTCTATAAACATTATTCTGACCGTTCTTCTTCCAAGAGAATCAGGACCTTCTGAAGATAACCTTGTTCTACTGGTGTGTGAATCAACGACTGACCACTCTGAGTCTTGATCTTGATTTTCTGACACAATTGACACTTCAAGCGGTTTCCATTCAATACACTTTCCAAAACTCTAAACAAGTACAAAGATAATAGAAAACATATTTTAAAAATAAATTGTAGTATATTTTAATATGTTTTATAATTATTTCAATATATTTACATATTCAACAATGTTGAGTGTTCCTGAACTGTGAACTTCATCTTCTCGATTGCTTGCTCCTCGCAGAACAACCCCAGTATGGATACAGAGATCCTAAAAAAGTGTTTATAAAGCATCTTTTTCATTTTTTATACTTATTATTTACATTTTTAACAAATTTGAAGTTATTTATTCAATAATCAAAGAATTAATTGTATATTATTTTATTTTCTATGAAAAAGTTTTGTATTTTGTCAATTAACTTATTAAGAACACTTTATTAAAACAATAATTGCAAATAATAATGATTACTTGGTAGAGTTTTGACGAATTAAAGTAGATAAAATTTCTCTATATAATAAAACGTTGATTAAAAGAAAAAAATGTGTTTTTACGTCGATAACAGAGACAACATAACCTCAAAGTAGTACTGTGCGGATTAAAAAAGTTAAAGAAGAAGCGTGATTTTTGATAGCAAAGATTGATAAAGATTCGATTATAAAAAGAAAAAGACGCGGCCATTGTTTTCGAGGATAGCAGTTTT
The DNA here is from genome assembly GCA_900480035.1 of Eupelmus urozonus. Lineage (NCBI taxonomy): Eukaryota > Metazoa > Arthropoda > Insecta > Hymenoptera > Eupelmidae > Eupelmus > Eupelmus urozonus. The sequence goes on along the minus strand of UELX01005075.1, from coordinate 7,649 downwards.
AACGACGTAAATCTCGCTCTGTTGACAAGCATCACATGTGAGTGGGTGTGTTTGACACATAGATCTCCTTGTCAAAAGCGTCCAATATTCAGTGCCATTAATCGCCAGTATAGAATCAAATGCGAAATGCAGATAACATTTTTACCTTTCCCTGCTCCGTGGGCTCGAACATCTCGGCGCTAACACCAATTTTCCCGTTTATTTTCCAACAATTTCAGCGCATTCCCACAGAACTCAATTGATGACTTGACTCACTTGACGGCAGCGCTGTGTTTCTTTCTTTCTTCCTCTCATTGCATTTGCAGGATATCCTATATACTGGCCGCGCACTATACCATTATATACTGATGCTACTACTGCTGCTGCTGCTGCTACTGCGCGCTGTTTGGGCTGGCTGGCTACATGCTCTATTGCTGTCTTTCTTGCATGCAGTGCACAAAGCAGCGCCATAGATATAGCTGTGTAATTGTACTTATATACCAAATGGCTGTCACTTTCCGTCTTTTTCTACTGCAACTATATGCCTGCGATGGATAATTACTTATGCCTATACACTTTTGTACTCGCGTAATTCTATTGCGTTCACTTAGACTGTTTTATTATTTTTTTTTTTAATTATTTGCATATTTATTACGTTTTTTGTACGATTATTAAAATTACAAGTGTATATGTGTATATGTAATTGTAATTACATAAAAATATTATGCAATACTTACAAGCTGTTTACGTCCAAACTTGTTCAACAAACATACTTTTTTTAAAATCAAAATTGTTTTTACAAATAAAATTAGCATAAGCTTTTAAAATTTCACAATAATCATTTAAATCTAAAACTGTACAAAAAACTGTTCTTAATTAATATTGCAACTATATACCTAGAACTGTTTCTGAAACTAAATGAATTTTGTATTTTAGAAAATACTTTTCTACCGATTACAGAAATAAAATAATAAAATTATCACCCAATAATTAATAAACAAAACAGATTTTCTTTTAAATAATATAAATATTAATTTTATTAATATTTATAATTTAACATTAATATTTGTTAATTTTATTTTTCTTAAAATTAATTATTTGAATAAATTATAAAAGTTGTATTATTGAATATATCAAATTCATTTCTTTCAAACGGTTAAATATAACGAATCATTCAAATTTTCAGATTTCGAATAAAAAAACTTTCTAACAGTACTCGTAAGAAATATATAGCCAATCAGAAATTAAGAAAACTTTGAATTTTGATACAAGAAAATTAAGTGTGGATATATGTGTGCGAACACACCTTAATTCAGATATACATACAAACTTAACTTTTCTGTATCAAACACCTATGTACTTAAGACAGTTGGAAGTAGAATCGTTCAGACAGAGGAAGAAGTAAGGTGGAAGTCTGAGTTGTTCTGTTTACAAACGCCTTTTACAAGACCAACTACAGCCATTTAGCAAGTAAACTAAAATTTAATTAGTATTTATGTAACGTACAAAATATTTGTTACTTTATTAATATCTTTTAGAAAATTATTATTTATTTCGAAGATAAAGTATTGATATTCTTTCCGTAATAAAGAATTTTAAAAGAGAATAAAACGGTTACGTTTCTACAAATATATTTATGTATTATTTTGATAATTTTAATGAACTCTTATTATTTTTTTAATTTAGTAAATATTAAAAGTAAAATAATCAAGTTTATTTTAAAAACAATATTTTAAATATACAGTTAATGATTAAAAATAATAAAGTTACAAAATAATTTAATGAAAACTTTTCGTAAAGTCAACGTGTGTTTAATCATGAAAGAATTCATTTACTTTATCAATGACACTTGATTTCATATAAACTTACTTGATTACGTATGAACTTTTATATTAAAAATGAAATTAAGTATTCACTGTGTAATATAATTATAAGGAAATTATGGGATTTAAAAAAATATTTATTTAAAACGTATGTTTTTATACTTAAAATCTATTAAATACTTACACATTACAAATTATACGTTTGACAATTTCAGCTGAAGATTCTGTTGGCGAAATGATGTCCGTTAGTAATTCTTACAATTTGAAAAGGGAACAACCCATTAGAAACGATACAAACGCAGGTAACGTTTGGACATATAATGATCCAGATCGTACAGTGATAAAAGGTGAACCTATCGAATATGAGCAATCTACAACTTCGGAAACCTCAAACGATGGTATTTTACAGAATACATCGCAAACATTAACGTACCCTAGCATTTCTGTGCAGGAAATTGAGAAAAAACTAGTCTTTTTTATACCTGGGGAGCTCGCGTCTCGCATAGAGTTTAGAAAATTGGAAATAGGATCATCAACTGAATCATTAAACGATAGTACTCATAGTAAATTATCGATTCAATCTGCAAATGGCTCTGTTGGTCCTATCAAAAAGCAAATCAAGAAAAAGAAAACTCGAAATCCACCATACTATTATCAACAAAATGGATACCAACAGAAAAATTTTTCCAAGAACAGAAATACAAAACGTTTATACTATCATCCTTTGGAAAATTATAAATACAGCGAAACAACATACGACAATAATAGGTACAATAAACAGTATTTTAATAACAATAATATAAATAACAATAATAATATAAACTATAAATCTAAAAATGAAAGTTGGAAATCCAATAACAATTATTGTTATAAGCGTCGATTGTGTTGGAACTGTCAAAGTAATAAACATATTTATAGATATTGCCCGTTTCCTAAATAGAAAAGATAGAGAACTTAATTTTTTTAGACGACAGAATGTAATGTGTTCATATAAAAGATATATTTTAGAATTTTAATTTTCTTTTATTATTTACGTCAAGACACTGAGGAAATTTATTTCATACTAGTGTAAAAAGTAGACAATTGCGAGAAAATGTATATTTAATCGCTTATTAAATTATTTATTATTTGAGATGTATAATAATTATACTCGCTTAATTATTGGGTAACATTCAATTTAATTGACCAAGTCAATAAAAATTTACGAATTGTAAGTAGCAATAAAATAAGGCGGCTCAAAAAGAAATGAATAAAACGAAGAAAAAAAAAATTGTGTAAATAAAAATTGTAAAAATCTACAGCATTATCATGGATCAATTTTTGTGGATAATTTTAATGTGATTTCTTAATAAATGAAATAAATGATACAAACATTTTATTAAATATCCTTTTTATTTAGCATAATAGCTTATTAAAAAAATATCGCTTGCAAAAGTTGCAATTTGCATAGTCAGCACAAAGATAAAAAAGTTATATTACAGACGATTGATGTATAGTTATGAAAATAAAACTATTAATTACAATAATTATTAAACTACTTTATAACTTTATGATTTGCTATAAGTTACGTTTGTTTAAATGGATATTAATGATGTTAGTTTATTGTAAATGCTTATATTCACATGAGACTTAAACTATAGCCTTTTTACTTAACTTTTACAGAAAGATTGTACCGAATGAATATTTTTCGTCGACAATACTAGCACTTGACACATTATAAAAAAAATCTAAAGTCGTAATTGTAGATTCTTGTAGCTTGATTGAATAATTACTTTGAGTAACGCGAATCCGTACAGGGACCTACTGCGTTATCTGCACAGGCACAGGTTCTTCCACCTTGACCATCTGGAAGACATAGCTGTTCATCTGTACACCTTCCATTCTCGTATTGGCAAATGTTGGAAGCTACAATAAAAAAAAAATTAATTTTTTACATCCGTTAAATTTATCAATCTTAACATGATAAGTAATACTGTACTCGTTTAATTTTAATGAAATCAAACTTTATTGAATTGAGTGAAAAATTTACCTCTTGGGCACTCTTCGGGAACAACAACAATACCATACGGTTTGCCACTACCACCAGGTGGAAGCATTATTGATGGTCCTCTTTCTCCTGTATTTTTGACGGCGACTTCAATTTTACCGCTAAGATAATTGCCAGTTAGTTATTTGTTTTTCATTCGATAAAAACGATTTATTTTTAGGAAAATTATTAAACTTACGTTTTCCAATCAGTCCAATAATAATGATTTTGAGAAATTGCTAAGCCAAATGGATATGATAGATTTTTAGCCACGACACGTACAGATTTGTTGTCAATATTTACGCAACCTGTAAAATAATTACATGTCAAATGTTACTCGCTATATATGTTTGTTTGATATAGGGTAATAACTTGTTGAAAGTCGAATCACAATTCTTACTTATTGAGAACGTGCCAGCGTCTGCCCAACAGAGTTCATCCGTGTTCCAATCAATAGCTAAAGAATTCGGCAGTTTGACATTATCTCCTTTCAAAAATATTTGTCTCCCACTGCCATCTTCATTGGCCCACTCTAGTTTCGGATCAACGCGGTTCCAGTCGGACCAAAAGATTTTTCTAAAATTATAAATCATGAGTATAAATTTACGCATATATATATAAACATGAAATTAATCAACAACTTAATCCCGTACCCTCTGTATGGATGGACAGCAATACCCCTAGGATTAACAAGACCATCGGCGAAGAGGAGCTTTCTCTTTTTCGTATCCATATGCGCTACCTCAATCGTCTCGTTTGCCGAGTCGGTCCAGAAAATCGCTCTTGATACCCAATCGATAGCTATGCCCTCAGGACTCGAGACTTGGCCAATAAAGAGATCCGCCTTAGAGCCGTTGTAAGTCATGCTAGTAATTTTGTTACCTTAAAACAAAAATTCAACATTATTCCCAAATCACTGCACCGCAGAGGGTAATGTTAAAAAATAAAAAAATGTTCAAAGTGCAGTAAACAGTATACCAGTGATGTCGCTAGTGTAGGCCTTTCCTCTAGGACAATCGATGTCGAGCGCAATAGCCATTTGCGAGTAAGCCAGGTAAATTGGATTTCCGGGCTTGTCCAGGCTCGGGAAGAAGGGTATCCTGTGGGTGGCCATGCCTTGATTGACTAGGAGGAAATTCGCCTCGTGCATCGGTCGCTTGCGGCAGTCGGAGCCGTCGCCGATGTAGCCCTCGTTGCAGACGCAGGTAAACTCATTGTTGCCCAGCGGTAAGCAAGACGCATCCCGCGAGCAAAGACTTGGATTCTGTCTGCAGGACGTTTGCTCGACGCAGTTGAAACCGTCGCCGTAGTAGCCCTTATTTACATTATGTTTTATTATTTAGTAGTTCTTATTTCAATATTACAAATTTTATTGTATTTGCCTAGCTATGTTAAAAATTTCCTTTGTTTAAGTAGATGCGTGTCGACTCGATAAGACAATTTTTTATTTCCTCGCATCTCATAAAAATCAAATAATTACCGTTGTGTTTTCGAGAAATTATTATTTTACCATTTGAACGTTCGCTCGAGATCACAGGAAATGAATTTCAAACAAATTCTTAGCTATTTTGGTATTAAATACCAATATAATATTGTGTCCATAACTTTAAAATATATGCTTTATAGACCTTCGAAAAATTTAAGAAACGCTTACATTAGAATCTAAAAAGTTCATTTTTCGAATTAACTCGCGAGTCGCGATGATTCATGACAATGAAGAAATCAACGATTTTACATTGAAACGAATAGCCGCAAGATTAAAAGAAAACATAAGTTACCACATCTAGATGAATAAAAATAAGTGAAATTTTATTTACTTTGATTGTACTGTACTAATTCGCAAAGTTGAGAAGTGATTCGAAAAATGGACTATTGTTTTTTTCGAGCCGATGCGAAATCTCTGATAAAAAGCAACTTTCTGATAAGTCTATATGAATTGTACATGAAACAAGTGCCCTCTGCAAATTCTTCAAATTGCTGTAAACTTGATTTTCAGAAAAATGAAATTATTTAGTTTTATTCGGAAGCTAGAGATATTATTTTACCAATGCACAACAGCAACTACTACGCAATGTATAGGTATACATATCTACAAGGATTTATTATTTTTTAAATTTCCAATAAAAGCATTTTTTCCCCGTTTCCTCGCTAATAATACTTCATAAAAATACGAATATAGCCACTGCAATCACTTGGTTAATCTCATCGAACCACTTGAAGGCTTTCGGCAATCACTACATTATTTAGACCGGCCAGCTTTTCGTCCGAGCAAACTGCAGATAGAGAGAACCGTCCTAGTCTGTATATACTCACAGGTAGGCAAACGCAGGCGTAATTAGCGGAGGTCTGGTTGTATCCGCAAACAGCGAATCTGCCGCAGTTGTTGACGTCGTTGCAGCTGATGTGCTCCTCGACGCAGTGGCGTATGCCGTCGCCGTGATAGCCGGCTATGCAGGCGCACCGGTAGCCGGCCAGCCCGTCGCTGGACGAGACGCACTGGGCGTTCACGTGGCACTGGGACGGATTCGTCGAGCAGTCCGCCACGACGCACTGGCCGTCCACCATGGCGAAGCCGGGTTGGCAGGTGCACTCGTAGCGCGAGTTGGCCGGGACGTAGCTGCAGCGCTCGTTCACGTCGCACTCCTTGTGCTCTCTGCACTCGTCTGCAACAGCGCGCGGAATACCTTTCTCTTATTTTTAGATTAGTGAGCTCTGATTTTTCGTTCTCTCAGATGATTGAACCGATCGCTATCGACTGTTAGTCTTGCGACAATTTTATTTGCAAATATTTTTTTTTCAAAATTATGTATATGCATATATCTACAAAGCGTTGAGTTTTCTTTTTTATTAAATAAAGTTAATTAGTACTGGTTAAATGCTAGTCAGCTGAACCTTAATAAAATTTCATACGTTACGCTACGACTGGAAAATAGAAAATACAAATAACTAAATTTTTATCTTTTACAAAACGCTACTTTCGACAAAGCTACTACTCTTCTACTTCAACTCAATAATCCATATTCTAGATAAAAAGACAAAAAATAGTATTAAAACAAAGGAAGCACCGTAGGGTGTGCAGGTCGTGCCATCTCCCTTATATCCTGTATTGCAGACGCACTTGGCAATCGGCTCGTCCTGCCGGCACGATGCATTAGGATCACATATATCGACGTCCAAACAGGAAACCTCTGTTTAATAGTAATTAAATATATAACAATAAAACTATGTTCACACTTTACTTACGAATCATTACGATGAGGAGGATTTAATAGTAACTTCAAAGTTTGCTTTTGCACTCGAGGGAGGCGGGCGATGCAATAAAGTGTACGTACCAGTTCTGGAGCATTCCATACCATCACCTTCGTAGCCAGGAATGCAGTGACACACGTACTGGTCGGTGCTCTGTTCGTGGACGCACTGAGCGTAAGGGTGACACCTGTTTAGCACGTTGCAGGGAGCTATAGACAAAGCCATTAGAATTATCATTCCGGTGGGAAGCTTTTTTTGGAGAGCTGTCTTTAAATATAAGTGCTTTTTTACTAGTGACTGACCAGGAGAGACTGTGGGATGCGAGTTACAAATTTTAATAAAACAAGAAATGAATAAAGTCACAGTTGTAGGACCATTGGAGTCTTATTTTTAAAAAATTATGAAAAATGAGCTTTTACTTAAAATATCACCATTTCAGTCGAAACAAGTCCTTAATATATAGTTCATATAAGCAATATAAAAAGAATAAAAACCCACAGTTAAAAATTTGGACGAAATTGGACATAAAATTTATGTTAAATTTCGTCCAGCTACACAAATTTTCTGTAGTT
>UELX01005074.1:0-15096 GCA_900480035.1 Eupelmus urozonus | reverse complement strand
AATTAAAATTGAGGAGAAAAAAAATTTATTTCTTTATTTCAATTTAATTATTTTTTCAGGTTTAAACTGAGTCCTGATACCTTAAGTTTAAAAATCGAATGAACCAAACAATATCGCTCTTCCACAGTACGGACCGCGCTTACTGAGAAAATTCGGTGTAGGCAGCGCGAATTTCACTGCGCGCAGATTCCCAGACCCTGTGCCGCGCATTGTATTTTATAATGCGCACCTCATTCCGTGTAAACCCCTAATATATAAAAGATGACTGCATGTAGAAAGGAGTTTTTTGAGGTTATGGCTGAAATTCAAATCAACTTGGTGATTCTGATTGCAGGTTCAAATTCAGTGGGTCAAAATATTTTAAGGTATATTGCTCTGGTTGGTGGATTCGCAACTTTGTTATTGAGTAGTACATATAATTAATAAACATTGAAAATAAATTTGCTTAAGCGTTTGGATATTTATCGAATTCCATTACGTTTGTAGAAAACATTTTGATAAAACAATAAAAATTTAACTGTTAGAGTGAATGGTCCCAAATCAGTTAGTTGAATCAAATGAAATAATTGAATGAGTAAAATGACTTCGGCTCGCTACCTTGTATGACTCGCTTAAGAATTCATAATTCATACATAGTGGCATGAAACATAGAAAAATAATAAGTTCGCAGAAAAAAACTGTTCATTTTTCTTTTTAATTTATTTTAAAGCTATTATTTTATATGGTTCTGGATAAAAACTCCTAAGAAAATTTCTACGAAAATATGAATTTGTAATTTCTGCAAACCACGCGATTTTAAGATCGTCTTAATTTTTAATTAGAAATTATTAATGAAGTAAGATTTAATATTTTAAGTAGTTATACTATCTATACGACCTGACATTTTGTGTAACATAATCATGACCAAATAACTGACTTGTATAAATGTAAAATTATGATTTTTTTTTTTTAATTGATATACCCTAGAAATATTACTACAGATAACTCCTCGTAATACTTTACTATGGTCAAAGCAAAATTCTGTCTAAAATTTATCATTGTTAACTGATTTAAAAAAAAAATACTTGTATGCATTTATTAGCGTATACTTTTATTTAAGGAATTATGATAAAAAAATAAGGATGGCGAACAGACGAGATGTCAAACCGTATACTTTCAGAGAGCCTTAAACGATTTAGATAAAAGCCTTTGAGTTCTTTTAATAGTTATTGCGGTAGTTACAGTTCTTTTAATTGTTATTGAAGTAGTTAAAGATCTCTAGTTTATATATAATATTGACTATACTCAAAACATAAAGAATAATTCTGTTAGCAATGATAAATATTTTTGCACTAAAATTTAAACAAGATATTTACCAGCTTCCTTTTTATTACGTATTTATTCGTGCATCTAATGTATAAATAAAAAAGTAAAGGTAAATTGCAAGATTTATAAACAATGCGAGGGGGACAGATAGATTGAAGTAATAGATAAAGAGAGAAAAAAATAAAACAGAGGAAAACTGAATGTGGGCAAACAAAAAATGAAACGACGAAGAATTGCACATCAAACAATATGAAGAGTGGAAAACAAAGATTCCGGAGGCAGAATAAAGGAAAGGCTTGAAGAATAGAGTTACAAAAGAGCGAAGAGAATAAAATGAAGATTAATGTCTAAAAATAGAAAATGAAAGAAGTGCATGCGCTCGTGTATTGAAAATGATATGGATTCTTTATGTAAAAATACTTAGATGTTATATATTCTGAAAAAGAAAACAATTATATTTTACTAAAAGCAAGACTATTCTTAAATGGTACATGATTTCCTTTTTCTTAATACACAATAATTATTATCGCAAGGTATGCAATAACTTTACGTGAAAGTATTGTAAATAAATATTGTAAGAAGAATATTGCATATGAGATTGTATATAAATGCTTTACATTTTATTACTTTCATTGAAATTTTCAAAAATATTCTCATATTATGCACCGAAATATTCGTTTTAATATAATAAAATTTAATAATTTAAAATTGATTCAGTCAAATAGTTTCTACGAATTATATCTATTAATCTTGTTTATTATATTTACAATTTTCTTATAACTTTGAATTCGATGACAACATATGTCGCATGATTAAAGTTCTTTATATTTCATTGTATGCGACTCATGCTTAAAACAGTTTTAAATAGTTATAAACTCAATCGTTAATAAAATCTTTAAAATATATTATACCGTAGAATTGAGGTAATTTAGCAGCGAAGGATTAATAGTATAAATTATAAATTTTATTATTAATTTTTTTATTCTTCTTCTAGAGATATTTGAATGAACTCTTGTATTATCACAGATGTCTTTAAAGAAGAATAAAGAATTTATAAAGCCCTAGTAAAAGATAACAGAATCAATTAGTCCTAATTTTTCAAGATCTAAATACTATTTTAAAAAAAAGTTTTTTTTACGTCTAATAATTTTTTATCAAAGGATCCTTAGTAATCATTCTCAATTATACATTCCTTATTTATGCAAAGAAACAAAAAACTTCAGCAGAGAAGCACATAAGCTTTAAGAGTATAAGCAAGAGGAAGCTCGATATTATATCCGGAAAAAGGAAACGGGAAGAGGGATCAAGCGAAACTAGGGGTTCATGAGAACTCGCGCGGATGAACAATAAAAAGTGGCATGGAAGAGAGAAACGCAACGCAAAGAGGCTTCAGCCGGAAGCATGGAAATTAGCGACTGCTATCTAGGAGAGCTGGCAGCTTTTAGCGAGACTCATTGTATCCGTGAACGAAGCCATGGCTGGAGTCTTTTTCTACTAATAATATACGATGATGTATTTTGTTAAAATTAGTTTACTATGGAGTTCGTTACGCAATGAATAAAATTTGTGAGAGTATAATTCGCTTATTGGAAAAGGAAAATATTAACGGATTCGTTTTACTTTCATTTATTAATTATTTTTTTAAATGAATGAATTTTCTTGATTACTTTTAGATTGAAAAGTTTCTGGAATATATTGTTTTAAACAATATTTTTGCGCACAAAATGTTTTCTTTGGCAATTGAATGCTATTGTAGAATTTTTTACCGATTGTAAAAACTTTAAAAAAAAAATATAGTAACTTGTTTATTTTTTAATTTGTTTTGGTATAGTCCTATAATTGACTAATTTTTTATAGTTTCGTAGATTTCACGTTTCCAACAGACAATGATTCAACATAAAAGAATTGTTTATAGTCTTTCATTTAATATCATTTTTAATGACTTTATAATAAAACATTTTTCATTTACTTTTGAATACCCTTAACTGATTGTAGTGTGCTTTTATTTGTTTGACATTTCGTTCCAACTTATGTACAAATTATGGAAAAATCTTTAATCTTTTTCAACTGTAATCAGTTCACGAAATTTAAAATCTGACTAAATAAAATCTAGCAATAAAATCTGTCTCAATACAACACTTTTCCTTTCCAAAATTAACAACAGGAACAAAAACAACAACAACAACAAAATTAACCCACCTTCAACAAAACAAACTTTCATCATCCTGCCACGAATCTCTCATGGTCATACAACTCGGGCGCGCATGGAATGAGAGAGGGAGAGATGGGGAGAGCGAGAGAGAGAGAGAAAGCAAGCCAGCCTGCGCGTCAGAGAATTCCTCCCCCCGTACGTATTCGCGCGCTCTCCCCACTTTTGCTCATTCTCTCTCTCTCTCTCTCTCTCGCTCTCTCTTCTCACAGCAGATGTGGGAGGCTGCGAGTGCGCGAGAACCCAGAGAGTAGCGCTGGCTCCGGGCTGTTTAGCCATCAGTACACCAGCGATCTTCGAGCGCGTCGTGTCTCTTTATCTCTTGCATGTTGCTCTGTTGCTCGAGCTTGAATACGTATATGTGATTACATTGTCCAGTGCGATGACTGACATCTACAAACATTTTAGTAGACTCGGCCAAGTGAAGGTACGGAAATATTGTGCGACGATTCATTTTTCCAAAGTGCTTTCGAGGGAAATTCGAGTCGGTGGGAATCGATGATTTCATGTAGTTTTGGTAAGAGAAGTTGGAGATAGTCGGATTAGTTGGGAATTTTGGAGAAGCTCCGTTCGCTGATCTTCTGACGCAACAGTTTTGAATACATCACGCTTCGTACGTGCGCGCGCTGTATCTCGGGGCAAACGGTGGAGAATTTCGGAAAAAATTGTGCTACCTGTTGTGGGTGAAATTTTATAGATTTTTTAGTTCAGGTTTGTTGTTCCATTCTGAGTGGAGTTTGATTGAAAATGTCAAAGGTTTGAAAAGTAATTGTTTTTGGTGGTACAGTTATTTATTTTCGATCAATAAAGTTGAAGAATTATGGATCGATCCAAAATCATATGCTTAAAATAAATTTAATAATTATATTTTTTAAGCAATAACATGAAATCGCATATTGCACAGTAAATTCAAGTTTCTCAAAATTTGGAATAAAAGCTTTGAAATTATTTAGCAAGTTTTAAATATGAAAAAATATTATCCTCTTTGAAATATACCTCAAATATTATTAAATTGTTTCAGCAAAGAAAAACTTGAAACTAAAGTGTATTTAATATTTATTCCGACGTTTTTATTCCTCTAACGAAATGTTACTAGATACATAAATTTAAATGATAAATTTTGAAGAATCTCTGAACTTTTGATGTGCAGATTTTTTGAATAAGATAAAACAGTATAAGTTTTTATTTCTTAAATTTATTAAAGTCATTTTAAATTCTTTACTCATTTTTAAGTTTTGTACGTGTACTGTTTTCAGTGAATCGATACGTTTAACTTGGAATGTGTTCTAGTACACCGCATATTGAAACACATTTTCAAAACAATAATTCATCTTTAAACCTATATCATTTCTTTAGACAAAATATTTTTGGTTAATTTAATCTGTTTTTGTTGAATTACACATTCATTCAATTTGTTTGATCACTTTATCAGTTCACGGATTTTCATAAATAATAATCGGATATTTTTTTTACTTTTGTATTAAATAAAATTAACTAATTTTAGTTTGTTACATCACATTAAATCATAAAATAAGAAAATTATAAAATTTAAAATTTTATGACTACAAAATGTTACATTCTAAAGTGAAACAATATTCGTGGTAGTGATACAATGATAATATAATGTTAAATCTCGTTGTTAATATTATGTTTTAGAACCGTTCATGCGTAAAGTTCAATAAATTTTGTATTGCGGCTCAATAAATAATTTATCGAAGATTTTTCACCATTGGCATTGTAATCAACCTAAATTTATCATAAAACTTCAAAATATCCATGTCTCTGTTTTAAAAACTGTAAATGCTCGGCTTTGAAAGATATATAAAGCCTTTTTAAAAAAAACAAGCTTCCTTTAAATTTTATATGTGCGCAGTTTAGTACGTCAAGTGCTTTGTTTAAGTTCTTTTTTATTTGTACTCTAGCCTCTAAATTCTTCAAGCAATCGTAGAAATGACGTTGGATGCACAAGAAAATCTTAATAACAAAAATCTTAAATCAAAAATTGTTTTTTATTTTAATTATGTGTATTATATTTCACTTATAATATAGCTTGAAAATTACTTTATTTTGAAGTTACAATTTGTGTTATTTTTTTAACATTACCGATCAGTTTTCTTACATCTACTACTCTTAACCCAGTTTTGTAGCATAATAATGTTATTACACTTTATGAATTATAATTGTCCTGTAACATGTTATAGAATAACAATTATAAATAAAGCCTTTTCTAAACAAAGCACAGTACTAAAAAAACTTCATTCTCTATTTTTAAACCAGCTCTTGTGCTCACTGCCAGAAGGTGCTTTTCCTGGATGGAAAAGGCAACCACCTGTAAACTTTCAAGCGTTTTCAGCGCACGTAACATTTTTCTCCATCTTCTTCATTTATCTAAATTCATATTCGTTAGTTTTTTTCAACGAGAAATATTGCTTTTTTTTCTCAACGATACGTATGATATGAAAACTAAAAGTAAGTTTGCAGATTTCCTGTGTGCCAAATAAATACAATACTATCGTTCTATTTATTTTTGTTTCGGAAGAGTTTTCTTTATTGGCTTTTAGTTTAATAAAAAGTTTTAAAATATGGTATCTGTTCATTCATTATTTACTCACGAAGCATGAATTTTCATAGGAGCAGTTTTTATTGTTAAATAAACTTTTAATGTATATTGACATAAATTTTGCCCATTAAGACTAATATGCTCTCAAATTTTGTTAAAGTTAAAAGTTTACTGCACACACTAGAAATTTCAAACATAATGATGTACTTACCATAGTACCATGTTCACTCTGTCATAATTCAATCAGCCTTTTGAATTTTTGATTTTTGTTGAAGTAAGGTTAGTTACATCGTATTTCACCATAAAAAAAGTGAGATAAAAAGTGTTTTTATAAACTTACCCTATAAAATTCAAAAATGTAAACGACAGCTAGAATATATAATGACAGAGTGCACTTGCATGCCCATGCAAATTAAAATTGATTGTTATATTGACGTGTCTGACCATACAACTACCATTCTACTTATTTTATGCCACTTCGGAAAATATTGAAATAATAAAATACATTAAAAAAAAATAGTTTTAAATACTATCTTCAATCGAATTTTTGATAATAATTTTAAAATTAACAAAACAATTATTATAATTAAAGAAAATTCACTCTATTTTATCTTATCAATCACAAAAACTTCTAATAAATAGTAAAGAAAATTATCTCCTGAAACAGTATTTCCAAAAAAATTAAACTATCAACTAAATTTTCTTCAAACTCTGCTCAAACCTAAAAAACATTCAACTCATCTAACAAATTGAGCGCGACTTTGATCGAAAACCAAGCGCCGAATAACCATCTATCGCCGACGCGCTTCGTAAGTTCAGTTTTATACTCCATAAACCTCGCGGCGTCTCCGAAATCACGCGACAGTGGAAAAACCGTTGAAACACTGCGAGCTAGATTTGCGCTGGAAAAGCCGTGGCATCGATTTCACGCGCGCAGCACGAAATTGCGCAGTGTTTTCACCAGCGTCGCCGGATCTTTTTCTCTGAACCAGCGCGCCGTCTCACCGGACCCCGAATTTATCTACTTAAGCCGCCCCTACGCCAGGCGGCGACACAGCTTTCCTTTTGCCTTGGCGCTACTCGTTTCTCTGATAGGAAAATGAGAGTGTTCACTGGATGTCGTTTTTTTTGGGATATTGGAGTTAATGAGAAATTAGGCTAGAGTTTCGCAGGATCACGTATCAAGCTTTTTTAGAATGCATTCTAGAGAACTGATTAGTAAAGTACTTCGTGTAAATTGATTTGTTATTATTATATAATAAGTTATTGTTTGAGTTATAATAAGGCGAGGCATGAGCAAGGTATAGCTACATTGAATGCTTTAAAATAATATTTTCAAAAATTTTCATTTTTATATATAGGAAGTACGATTAAAATAATAAATGTTAAAAAAAATTTTATACACATAAGATGTTAAAAAATCTTAAATAAACATAGTAATTATGCAGTAGCTTGAAATCAATCTAGTTTGTATAAAGAATCTTTAGTTTTGCAATTGTTTTTTAATAGTTTCTTAATTAACTTCTTACTTCTTCTTTGTTCTTCTTTTGCTTCTGTTTTTTTTATTTCTAACTCTTACCTCTCGTTCGATTTTAATCATTCCCACTACTGTAACAGTATCCGCGACGTCTTTATCTCCTTCAAGAAGCGAGATGCTTAAAGTTCGAGTTTTCAAGTTTCTGTTTTGTGGTTCGTTACGGGTTTTCGCGTTTAAACTTCTTAAATTGAAATATCCTTTGTAACACTTTTACATTAAGCACGCGCTAATTTTGATTAGAAAAAGCTTCAGTATTATTTATTTCTCATATGTAATTAGTCACTTAATTTCTATCATTTGGTTATCTATTGTGTAAAGTAACTACTCAAACTTGATTGATTTATATTATCTAGCCATATTCGTTTAAAAATGTTGGTAAAGATAATTTGTAATTACATTTAGAAATTTTCTTGAAAAGTGAAGTGAAATCGAAAATGCTTGTAAAAAAATTAATTTAATTATAAAAGAATTAAATAATAAACAAAACTAATATGCATTTTTAAATGCATATTTAAAGTATATCAAATTTTGACAAATATTTAAAAAAAGTTTTAAAAATTTATTTTATTAAATTTTACTTGTTTATAATTTTTATGTAAAACATCTATTTCAATGTATTTTTTGTCCCAATGAATATTGTCATTTTGATAATCATATCTCATTTGCAATTCTAGAGACGCTCAATAAGTTTGCGTTTATTTAATGAGTAGTAAGTATAAGTATAAAGCATCGAAAAGTTTTCGAACTTCTATCATTGCTCGAAAAGGTACTAAACAAAGATTGTAAAGTTGCAAAATAGAGTAAGAACAATTAAATTTTAATATTTTATTAAAATATTTAAAATTTCTATAAATTATAGCAATTTAGCTTTAATTTTATTCGAAATTTCTGTTTAAAGCTACGGGAAAATGGCTTAGCATGATTCGTGTAATCAACAGCTTGACTGGCGACAGCCGATTTTTAATTAAGTTTCGCATTTATTTAAAAAGTTTATTTCTCAGGATTATTCTCGGATTATACGTTGCAGCATATCGAGAAGGCGATTATTCTCGGGATTATACGTTGCAGCATATTATCCAATAGAATAGAAGCAAGTAAAAAACGCTTCTACCTTCTTTCCTACTGTTCATTTGTGTAATTGCGTTAGGCATACTTTTATTACTTTTTTTTTTAAATAAGCTGATAATCATATTAGATCCTATTCACTTTACTTCATTAATTAACGAAAATTAATTATTATTCTCACACTGTATTCATCAAAAGAATGCACGTAGTATACAACGTGAAACATTACTTTCACATTTTAGAAATTCTATACACAAAAGAAAAATTAGTGAATGAAATAACGAGGAATGAATCCATTAGCTGTATACGACTATTTTAAAAATATTTTTGTTGATTTAGAAACATTCTAATAATACAGGAATACAAGCATTAAAGATGTAAAGAATAGATACAATATTTTAGTTGAATTTATTACTATCTATTGTTATAGTCAAATTAAAAAGTTATTTTTAAAATAAAAAATCCGCTTGATAAATACAAAATTGTAATAAAAGGTTTTGTTTTAATTTGATTTAATTTTTTTTTTTTTTTGAAAGATTTTATATTTCAGGCGTTTTTATTATTTGCTCGACTTAAAAATCACGTTTTTAATTTCATTACAGGCTTAATGTTTTAATCGTTTGATTCAAACTCGCTATACTACGGAAATCATAAAAAGTCTATTAATAAATTATATTATTAATAAAATTATTAGTAAATTTTATAGTCATATAAATTGTATTACCCTATATTTTTTAAAACTGTTTAAATATTTTAAATTAATCTATAACTAACTATTTTCTAAAGATTCTAAAAATATTTTATCATAATTATTAACTTTATCAAAATAAGAATATAGATAAAGATAAATTGAAAATGTGTTAAGACACTCATATAATAATCTTATTTTTTTATATACTTAAGATTTACTCTAATATCTTTTGGTTTCACTTGAGAATATTACATGCCGCAAGAATAAAGGCTATCACACAGTAGTCAGAAAATTTATGAAGCAACGAAAAAAGCCACTTATTGCCCTATCCGCGAAGGATGAGGTTGGCTGGGTTTTCCTTTAATTAAATTTTAATCATAAAAGCGCCGTTCAGGGCGAAGCACGATTGAAAGTTCCGTGCTTCAAAGGTAGTATTCTAGTGTACGTTTTAGAGAATCAGATGAGTTTCTAAATTGACTTTGAAGCAAAAGCTGTGTATGCGTCATGGTTGTTTGAGAAGAAAGGGATTCCTTTGCTAAATAATTAGGGAAATGCTGGATGTAAAGGAACGAAAATTCACTTGCGTTAATTTTGTCAATATTGGAATTAAGTTTCAAATACATTTAGTTAATGGAATGTTTACTGTTAAAGCTACTCGATATTAAAATATAGTATTAAATAACTTGTTTAAATATTGGTCCGATTAATGTTTTGTTTTTATATGTTACAGATTCATGAGTGATAAACAATTTTAATAGAAATGAAGTACCTCAAGGTGGCTCTTTTCACGTTCAACCTGCTAATATGGGTAAATAAAAAAATTTAGATTTAAGTAGAATAAAAAAATAACTTAAAAAAATATTATTATTTTTACATATTTAATTATTCAATTTCGAGTACATGTATCATTGTACCGTAACAAGGAAGATCTTAGGTGTGAATTACACATTTTTACATTTTGTAATCAGTTGTAGTATATTCCATAATTTCTTTTTTGAGGGACACCCCTAAATTTCAATTTTGATTTCATTTTCCTTTATATCTTAATATATATTTAGAATATTATTCTTAGAATATATTTAATACATTTAATAAATTAAATTTACATTATACAATATAAAATAATCATACTGTACTATTACATGAAAATATTAGATAAATAGTTTTTTTTTGTATGTTTTTTTTTATTATCGAACTGTCTTTTTTTGCCACTATAGAGTCGAAACATTATTCCAAAGTTCGGATTATGAGATTAGAGCAGCATAACAGTAGGTATATTATGCCATACGGGAGATAAATATTTGACGAGTCCATAGTACGTGTAAATTGCCACCCGAGCCGAAGCCAATGGTGGCAAACACGTACTATGGCGTCGCCATTTTATCTTCTAAGTTGTATATTCTATTTTTTGCAACAGCTAAGGTAAAAGTGCCACATTCAGTTTCCGGTGTCGGAAGATAATAAATGATCTTTGATACTCTGTGCGCAAAGCTCGACATTGCGCACGCTCGAACAAAAAAGCGTACGTTAAAACTCACTTTGCGCACGGAGTATACAAAAATACGCTTCGTCACATGAGCGCAAAAGTGATTTCAGATAAGTGTGACTTTTTCACCTTCGCTTCGCTCGAGTGCGAACATCCACGCCAGGCTGAAATCACTTTCTTGCACTAGTATTGAAATGTACTATTTTGATACTTCGTGCGCAAAGTTCAATTTTGCACATGTTCGAATAAAAAAGCGTATGCTAAACCTCGCTTTGAGCCCGTAGTATCAAAAATACCGTTCAATATGTTCGCAAGGAAGTGATTTCAACCTCGTGTGAACTTTTCACCCTCGCTTCGCTCGAGCAAAACGTTGCGAATAATATATTATGCACCGAAGGAATAAAGAAGGTTATAAGGTCTCTGCGCGTGAGTTGCACAACACATAACCTGTATTACTTCACGAGGGCAAAATACGATTTTTTAGTATACTCTAATAAAAAAGGGGTAGCTAGGCTAGGGCATGAAATGCCTATCGCGTATGTGCAGAGCATTTTTTCTTCAGGGAAAAGTAGCAGCACTTTATTCTCTATTAATCGAGAATAAAGACGTCACTTTAAGCCGGTCAGGTTAAATTTCTATCTTGCAGCTTAAAAATTACACTTTCAGTAAATAAAATTCTTTTTTTAAGATTCCACCATTCTTTGAAGATATATTATAGATAATAATAATAATATTATAGATAAGATATATATGAATAGAATTGTGAACAACTTAAAAATCTAAAAGATTTTATAAACTTAGATTGTAATTTTTGAACTACGAAATGAAACCTAACCTCCAAGGTTACCTTAAAATACTTTGAATTTTGTTTCCCTTAATTTTCATAAACTTTATTTCAGTTCAGTTTAAAATTCTACGATCATTTTTACGCAATCGTTAACTATAAATCAAGCTAAAAATAATTATTGCCAGGATAGTTATTACCAAAATATACTATAATTATTTTAACATTACTATTAATTTATTAATTTCTTCAGTTGGCAGGTTGCACGATGATGGTGTTAGGTGCTTGGATGCTGATGGATCCGAGCAAGGGCCATTTACTGAATTTGTTTGTCGCTGACGTAGCACCCCATGAAACTGTCTGCTTCGTCGCCTACAGTCTACTTGGCCTCGGTCTCACCGTGAACTGCGTCGGCTTTTTTGGCTGCCGGGCAGCCCTACATGAAAGTCGATGCGTCCTCGCCATCGTAAGTCATTTCCTATAGCGTCATAGCAGAATTTTCTTTTAGTAGTTTAGCGGAGATAGGTGGAAGTGACATATGGGTACTATTCATCAGATTTTACGTGCGTTGGAATAAATGATAAGAGATGCTTTTATAAAAAATAGCTGATTAGGACTATAAAGTATTTTTTATTTTATATTCGATCATTTTATATAGTACAGTTACAGCATTAGTGAAAAATTTTATATTTTGTTTTATAAAACTGAAATAAAAAATGCATCTAGGGAGGTGAAGTATTGGCGAATCCATAACACGTGTAAATTGGCAATCGCGTGCTAGGGGTGGCCTTTTTACATCCCGTGGTGTGTGTACTATTTTTTATCACACCCCGATCAAAAATGTAATTTTCGTGTTTTTAGCCGAAAGCAAATTAATTCATACTCATATAACAACTTATACATTTTTATTAACCTTTTTTTATGTTTAACTTTGAATATACAAGTTTTTTTAGTTGAAGTTTCAAAAAGAAAATAATGTAAGGTTTTTAAATTATTAAGTCTTATTTTAAACTTTAAAATGGTCAAATTTTTTTACGTTCTTCGTTTTTTAATCTATAATATGCAATTCGTTGAACCCTTATTTTAAGAAAAACAGATAGTAAATATTGGTTCATACAAGTTTCTTCTATTTACCTGGACAAAGTCAACATACCATCTAATTCGTTGACATTGAATTTTCAAACGAGTACGGAAACGTAATTGCAGAAGCGGATGAGGCAAACGGTTGTTGTATGTCAAATTAAGCAGCTACCATGAGAGAAAAATTTCTCATCAATTATAGCTACGTCATTAAACATAGTTAATAATGTTCCAGGAGTAACGTATTTATTATCCAGAAAATCGATTTTAATCAGTGTTTTTTAACGTTAACAAATATTCGTATAACTTTTTTGTCAACTTGATTGCACAAATTAATCACGCATTCTCGGTAATCTATCTTGGTCTGACCAGTTTCAGTCGTCACTACTGAAATTCACTTTTATAACTGTATCGGATCCTCGAATCTTCGTTGAAAGTTTTTCATTCAACGTTTTTTTAGTCGTCCTTCAATTATTGTAGGACTTTATATATTTTATTTAGAACTTTCATATAATACCTAAATAAAAGTAAAAACAAATTAGCTTCCGCGCAAACAACATTTTCTATCCTAACATTCATAAAATTTTACCTTGGCCAAAATAATAATAATTACTTCGCTAATACCTATCATAAAACCATTTGAATTCTCTATAGACAGCCCGTGGAGCAGTGGATACCTCCGCGTATAAACGTCGATAAACCGCCTATCACCATGGACAATTAATTTCTCCAGACTGATGTCCATGCATATCTCTGTTCTCTTTCGCTTCCTCTAGGCCTCCACTTTTTCTGTCTCATTTTCTCCTTTCAATAAGCTACTCCATTAAGCCGCTTCCATTACTCAAAGAGCGAAAGAGAGTGAGAGTGAGAGAGAGAGCGAGCAGTTGAAGCGCGCTGCGTCCTTCCCTTGCACGTGCCCCCCTGGGCGCTGTGTCGACTATTGATCCTCCATGCCTCCTCTGTTGCTTCTTCGCACACAGGTTATATACCGAGCACGTCAGCAGGTTTCACTCGCTCGCATGCGTACACGCACACGTACATACCTACAGCAGTATTGGATTTCGTGGGCACATCTATATGCAGGATTATTCGTGCGCGTCCTAACGCGTGCACCTGCCCGTGAGCTGCGGACCCACATTTCGGTTAGAGCCGTAAGTGCGTTTGCGCACACGCAAACCGTTTCACAGAGCTCTCACCCTCGCGCGAGGCAAACGTCGCGTATAGGTCGCACTCTCAGCGAGCGAAGTCAATCGAGCGATGGGGTATTATGGAATCGTACTGCTGAGCGCCGAAGCTCTTAATGATCGACGATCAGGTTGGCTTTGTGACGCCGCACGCGCTCGTGTGGGTGTGACGAGTAGACGCCGCCGATTGAATATTCGCGTGAACTGGAATTGAATTTCAGGTGAAATTCTTGAAGACAATTACTTTTTAGCTCAGGTGTAGTCGGTTGAAAGTCTTGAATGAATAATTTGATTTTTGATGATGATGAAAAATTATAGTAATATGTTTGAATGTTTGAATTTGTATGTTTATTTCAAACATTTGTTCGGGAAACTAAAAACTGATCTGATAGTATGGTCAGGTCAGAGATTAAGTTTTTAATGAAAAGCAGTAACCAGTGAAAGCCAACGAATGGGATGTAAAAACTTTATTTGTTTCAGTACATGAGTATGCTGATAGCATTGATTGTGGCGGAGATAGTGACGGCTGCGGTTCTCGGCATTATGACTTATCGAGTGATGACGGGACTTGAGACAAGACTGGCTGAGCGGCTGTCGGATCACTACGGCCACGACGCATCCAGTGATGTTGGGTTCAGCCACAGTCTCGACTATGCGCAGTATAAGGTTGGTTTATTATTGTCTCTGGGGATTTATTGAAAAATTTTTGTTTTTTGAATTTTTTCTGAATTTAATTGAATTTTGGAGATACTTATAGCGCTCGTTATACATTATTTTATGTGTAACGAATCCGTTTTGTCGCAAAATCGATGTTTTCATTTTTTATTATTCTATTTACCTCGAAAGTATATAATGAGATGATATAAAAGATGAACAGTTTGAAATAATGTAAAATAAGTCTGCAAAGAAATATAATCCGAGAAATATAATATTCATTTTCATAATACATTAATAATATATAAAACATAAAATACTTTAAAACTAACCAGGAGAGCCCATGAGATCTGGGTCACCAATTTTTCTGAAGCTTTGCCTGAAGTTTAGTTCTGGTATAAGTACTCAAAAGCCACAAGCTCAGAGTCTAACGCTCTCTTATTCCTGAGATACTGAATACCATAATTTTTGCTGAAATACTTAATAATAGTATTAAATCGTATAATAGACACTGTTTATAATCGACTGCACATGTTTTTAT
>UELX01005073.1:0-15100 GCA_900480035.1 Eupelmus urozonus | reverse complement strand
TCGAACCGTATTTTATGCCACGAGAGCCGAAAAATCATCTCAAAGTTATGATTTTGAGGTTAAAGTGGCATAAAATCATTTTACTTCCTAATCGTAACATAAAAAACACATTAAAAACTTTTTTCTTTATTTTTTACTCAAAAATTTATCGCCAGAACTTATCCAAATTTATACAAATGTATACAAATTATATATTGTTAATGTTCTTTATTACGATCATTTTTTTTCAAAATATTTGTCCATCTGTTATTGAGTTATATATATAATCTTTGAATAAAGTATACACGTTTTAGTTGAAATAAAATAAATTTGATAATTATATGTAAAAGTTAAAACCAGTACAATATAATTTAAAAACTTATTATGTGATGAAAAAAATTGTAAGAATATAAGCCATATACCGCATATATAGATCAATATATGTATACGTTTGCTTTTTGTTTTTTATCTATTGCAATACAATATTTTTTGTGTCGATAAAAAGATTTAAAAAAAAAAAAAACATTAAATGACTATGAAATTTGATATATATGACTTCAGCTTCAGTTATCCCCACACATTCATGTCAGCAAAAAATTGGTAATCAAATTTAGACGGTTGCAGATTGTAAAAATCGTTTTAATTGAAACAATCAGAAAAGTTTCCCCGTAACAATCGAGTGTAAGTGTGTAAAGTACAAAGCATTTTAGGATTGCTAAAGCAGATGTGAGACCATTTTAAAAGTTGTAGAATCAAACAAGAAGTTACAATTATTGTATCAGACCTTTGAGAGCTGATTTACGCACTGATTCTAAAGTAAGGTTTTATTATTATATCAAGAGAGCCAGAGAGAAACTGCGACAGAAAAAAGTAAAAAAGTAAAATAAACACTGTAAAAGTAAGAAAATGGAGAAATAATTTTTTTTAATATGAATGAAAATAATTAATAACCATTTAGCATAAACAAAAGGATAACCTAGTTATTTTAATTTTTCATTACTTCTTTATCACATTTTATAATTCAATACCATACATCGTGTCTTTGATGCAAATACTTATTCTCAAAGCATGACTACCCAACTGCAGCTCTCAAGATAGAATTTAGCCAATAACCAGAAATCATACTTGCTCATAAGCCACCGGAATACCGAGAGTAAAGTCAAAGTGTAGCTCTACTACCGAAAGCCTCTACTCCGGTAATGCTATCATCAGCAATAACCGATCGACGGTCGTTGCTGCCCGCATGTCTATTAGTCAAATTAACCTATACGTAATTCAGTTTGGTTCCACTGCGAGAGCACGCATAGCACACCCGTCATTGTCTCTGCAGTCTAAGAACATAGGTGAGGCCCTCTGGCAGAGTTTACCGCCGCGAAGATGAAACCGTAACCTCAGACGCGCAATCGGCGCGCACGCGGAGCAAATGTGCAGCTACTATATAGGTGTAGAGTTCGGTTTGCGAATACGGTTCAGCTGCTGAGAGAATTCGATCCTAGGCCCGATGTACCGCTAATCGCCTTTGCGAACGCACTCGGTGCGGTTTGCAGCCGGGCGTGGAATTAACGGCTCCTGATTTTAGCGTTTAGCGGAGGATTTATTGAAAGTGGTATTTGAGGGCTGAAATGAGTTTATATAAACAATATTTTTGAAAATATTTTTGAATAAATAGTATATTACGCACCTACGGAGGAAAAATAAAGAATGTCCCAGATCGCACGAAAATTGTCGCCCAAGGCGAAGCCGAGGGCGTTAAACATGCAATCTGAGGCTTTCTTTATTTCCTCCCGTGGTGCGTGTACTATTTTTCACCGTACCCGGGCTGAAAATACTACTTTCGTAATTTTTAGTCGGGAGCGAAAGCAGTACCTTCGGTCAGGGTATGATGAAAATAATTATTTTTGTAAATAATAGTTTTATAATTAAATAAAAAAATTTTAAACATGCACATCAGCAGAGAAAAAATATTGAGATATCGATAATATTGATACGAAATTTTAAGTTTAACATGTTTACTCCGGATTAGAATAATAAAATTGTTAATTGCTGCTATTTGCAGCACTAGAAATTGAATAAAACTAGAAAATAGATTACACAGTTAAGATGAAAAACTATCGATGTTTCACTAAATTATTACAACAGTAAAAACGAACACACTTGACTCAATTATGATTCTTTAACTGCAGATAAAATGTGTAGAAATATCTTACGGCTGAGAAGGAATAGTACATGAAAATTTTTTGTTTCTTGCTTTTCAATAGAATCATTCATATACATACATACAAACCCACACTAAGTAGTTTGCATCTCCTTGCATACTTTGTACGCCAGTTTCCGCCTTTTTCCCCTTCCCTGGTCTTTGTAAATCACGTTTACATTTTGGATTTTGTAATACATCATCCAATAGCTGTAAATATACTGAGAGTAATGTATTCTACGCGCAAAAAGTCGAATCCACTTGACCTGGTGAATTTTGTCACAAGAGAACATCCATTTGCTACAAGTGGAAATATACTAAAAAATGACATTTAAGGTTCTTGCTTTTAGCAAAAAATCTTAGCAAGAGGATTTTCCACTTCCTGTTAAAGGATTGCTATTAAGTCGAAAATCAAAAGACAATCTGTACGAAAAACTCGATAATAACTAGATATAAATAATAATGTTACAAAGTAATAGGAAAATAACGTGAAGATGCCAAGAGTTCGTTAAAAACAGAATAAATTCAATACCATAATATATCTTAATTTTTAAGCGAAATGAATAAAATTATTACATTATAACAGAAAATCAAATACAAATCTAGAAAAAGAAGATAAAAAGTGACATAATAATCTATAGTGGAAAATAGAAGAAAAGAGAAAAGATAACGTAAAATAAACAAAAAATTATATGAAATAAGGAAAAAATGAAGAAAAGTAAAAATATATCGAAAAATAACATAAATAATTTACGAAAAACAGGAGAATAAATTCAAATTAAGACTAACAACATAAGTGTCAAAAATAGTATAAAACAGTATATATTCTCACAAATTAAATATTTCGATTCTTATACACATCGGAGTCAGTGACAATATTATTAATTTGTATTATAAAAAAATATTCCTATAATCGTTGTATTAGCTCGTAGTAATAATAGCACGTACGTAATTACAGGCAGCCATGCATTTTTTGGTTGGCGTCCGCGGTCTGAGGACACGCGATCCGCTCTGGACCGGAAATCAAATGAATCGGAGGATCCACACGACCGCAATGAGGCGCGCTCGCATAACGATAGTCGATTCAATTTGAATCGCGGCCAAACTAGACGGTGACAGTTAATTCCACTTGAATGACGGCGAGGGTGTGCGTTACCTCAATCTCTCTCGCTGAGTTGCTATTTCTCCCATACATCCCCCTTTTCTCATCCTACCCAACTACGAGCCGATGTATTACGACAATCCTTAATGTTTGAAGTTAAATGTGGCTACTCTAATGTTTTGTTGTTCTGATGCGCTTGAATGCCAATTTATATTAGTAAGAAGAGTTGCTGCAGTAATTATCACTTATTTAGGTTTTTATTTTCAAAAACAGCATTTGTTCACATTTTTTTGACATAAAATGTAGTCGAGTGAATATTTTTTAGAATTACACAATAAATAGAATAGTTATTCTGCGAAACAATAAAAAAACCTAATACTGACTTTTCAGTCATTGCAACTCTTCCTATCCAGTATAGGCTTTTGCGCATACACTGTGAATAGACCATTACTTTTACATAATGAATTAGGTCTGTCAGGCGGATGTCGTATTTGTTTTCTATTTGAGGCTGCTGTTTAAAAAATAGCAATAAGGAAGGAATAACAATAAGTACGGAATGACAGTAATATGAAACTAAGTTAATAATTTATGACTAATAATAAAAGTTTTTCAAGTTATGCAGTTTTCATGTAAAAAAATAATTTTTCAATGTCATTAATTCTGTCAAAAAATTTAAAAAATGGAGGTTTGATATGTTATGAATATTTTAAGTAAAAAATTCCATCTTTTTTAAAAATTTATTAAAATATAATTTTTCCTTAAAAAATAAATCAGTATTGGCAGCAAAAACTGAAACGATTTTTTTTAGGTACAACAAAATAGTATATTTTGCAACGAGGGAGGAAAATTGGATTTTTCTAGCGAAGATAATTTTTAGCACTCTCAACTGTCATTCGTACTCAAGATATCATTTGAGTCTAAAAAAGCCATTTTCTCCCTTGTTACATACTGCGCTGTTTTTAGAAAGTACGCTTTTAAAGAAAGTAATTTGTCATCTCTAATGAGAAGAAGAGCTTTTGTAAACTAAAATGATTAACAAATCCAGCAATACAGCAGTGCAAGTATACACATCGCTCGAATGTTTTCTAAAACTAGAGAATTTCGATCTTAAAAATACTATAAAACATGCCTATAAAATATTTTGTTAAAATTTTTTTGTATCTTATTTCATATATTTTTACTATCAGGAAGCATCCTGTAAGGAGAAAAATTTAAAGAACATTCTCGAGTAGATATATTAATTAGCCTTGCATTGACAAATTGAAAAGAATATAAATAGTATTCAATTTAAAATACCATAATAGTTTCAGATAGATTAAATGATCATTGAAAAAGTAAGACGTAATGGTAAGCTTAGCAAAATTGAAACGTGCAATTTTGACGTGAAAATTGCTCTTTAAAGCGATAAATGGTCTTTGCTGCTCACGAAAGAGGGTACGGCCGGAGTCATTACACAATTGGGTTGACCGACAAGTGAGTCTCCCAGTCCGCTGTCGCCGGAAGAAAGCAAAACAATACGAACCGGTATCTATAGAACCGAGTGATTACAGGAATGGATGGTGCGTACTGTGCAAGGAACAGCTGCGAAAGTGTGCAAGCGTTAAAGGACGGATTCGTAATTTAATCCTATTCATGGTCTTCTGAAGGCAAACAATGAATTAAGTACCATTACGTTACTGATTATTGTTTGAAAGTGTAATTCTTTTGTGATACGTAAAAAAATTAACATTTTTATTAACTAGAAAGCATTTAAAAAATATATCATTGAATTTACATTGAAATGACTATTTCAGATATAAATGATATAGAATAAAATCATTTTTATTAATTTTTACATGCTTCAGAGTTTAGAAAGATTTTACTTCACTCATGAATATTGTAGACCTCATTAAAGAGTTAAATTAAATTTTTTTAGATTCTTATCTTATTGGAAAATAAATTACAAAAATCATAATATAGTAGAATTTGAATATAGTAACATTTCGAAATTCTTATTTCGATTTAAGAAAAAAATATATTTTTTATTGTTCGGATATTTGCGCATAATATATAAAAAAATTTTCTATTTTAGATTTTTTTAAAAGATACTTAAAACATGTTTCCGAATGAAACTATTCAACTCTCTATTTTTTCAGTAAAATAACACTTAAAAATATTCATTTATCTTAAATTGCTATTAATCGAAATGTAATTTTCAATACACTATACTAACTAGATCAACTATTACTTAACGGGATATCGGAGCGGTACGATATGGTGATTTTTACTGTATTTCCAAGTTTTTGTTAAAATTATCAACTCTATAGTTAATCTAAAGGGTTCGTTGGCTCTGTATAAGTAATAGCTACGGCGCTCAGCTCATGAAATAATAATAAGTATACAATTGTTTTAGTATAAACAAAATGAGTGCATACGTTATACCTCTACGATATTCTCTTAAAGCATAGGTATAATATTAACGACTGGATATACTTTTACTTTGTATGTAAAATCAAATAAAAATGTTCTATTAGGTCGTTTTTCTGAAACCAGGGAAAGTTTATACACAAATAAAATAAAAATTTATTTATCATAAATTTCATAAGAGTAGTAAGTTACAAATTTACACCTACATATATATATTAATATTTCAAATATTTCCAAGTTCTCTATGATGCATTATTAAGCTATTAAAATTTATTGATCCACTTCAATTTTGTACTGAAAAAATGACTTATCGAACATCCTTCTCTTCAATGAAATTTTAATATTCTATTTTTATTTTATTTTCTCTTCAATGTAAATAATATATCTAAAAAATATTTGAATTAAAATATAATATATCCAGATTATACCTAGAACTCTATTTTTATTTTATATTCGAAGAGACAATAATGAGGGAAAGGAAGGTGGGCGAAGAGGAAAAGAGAGAAAAGTAAGAAGTAAACCGAGAATAGAGTAACTGGAACGTTCGTTAATTGCTTTAGTTCGAGATTGCCCTCTTTAAGTTTTTCGATTTTTAGAAAACTTCCATTACCTCGCTAACTTTCGCTTGACTCATTTTATAAAAGTACAAAAAATATACTATGGCGTTAAACTTGGAAAGGGGAATATCGTATTGTTATTAAGCATCTATTTCAAGTTTATTCTTGAACAATGCGTGAATTTTAAGATAATTACATTATATCGATTCTTTTTCACGATCTGTAATTTCATTTTAGTAGATTTTTATTTTGAGTGCTCTTTTTCATTTTTTATTATTTCACATAAACCTTCTTAATTTAAATTTTAAAATTAATGTGTTTTTTATTTTATTAGATTTAACTGAATAAGTTTAAAAATGTAATTAAAATGTTAAATACTATGAAATTAATAAATTATTTATAAATGATTTAGACCAGGTGTGAAATATTTATTCTCCTGTTTATTGCAATTTATGCGAAGCATGCTTACTGTAGCGGCGGAGCTTAGAAATTACCCCTTTGTAATGCACTTGATCAGTTTGGTTATGCCGTTATGCTTATACATGCTCCAGTCTCAGAATTGGCCATTTGCAAGGATTCCGCGCACCTTGATTCAAAGTGATCCGCAAATCTCCATAAATTAGATGCATAACATGCACGCTGTATTTTATCATTAGCCCAGGGTTATTATTCACTTTAGTAGATATGATAAATTGGACAACATTATGTAGTAACGAAATTGTTGAAAATAATTTTCTAGATTTTAAATTCATGTTTACTTAAAAATCTATATATTAATAATAAATTAGATAGTTCATTTATGATGAATATTTGGCTTTGTAATGCACATTTTTAATTTTTTTTATACGTAAAATGCTTCTAATATAAAAATTAATTTACAATCAATAAATACAAATTGATAAAATAAAGTAAGATTTTTAATTAACTTCAACAGTTTTTTTCAACTCTGCAAAAGGTACAACGTTATATCAAAGAAATTGATACTATATACAAAGAGTAAATGAGAATAAAGGAAAAACCGTAAGTATTGTAAACGTCAGTATGCAGGTTCTATGATAATTTAAATCATTTTTCTTTTTAGAACCTTTTTAGAATTCTATTGGCAAAATACGCCCCTAAAGATTCAAATTAAATTTTATTTTATAGGATTGTAATACTTACTATTCATATTTTTATACTAAAACTTTATATGCAGTAAGACTTAACTCTTCCATATATCTTGAATTTTCTTCAATATTCTTATTTTCATATCGAATCAAATCAGTATACAGTAAAATACAATTGCTATCCCTTTAAATTTATTATAATAGCAGCAAAGCGCTAAAATTATCCGATCAAAAGTTTTTCCCGGAAATTGGTATTAACAGTGCCTAAGAGTAAAGGTAGGGTCAAAATTCACTGTACTCGGGAAGGTTGAGAGCGTTGTCGGGACCGCAACGGCAATTACTGACTACCAAATGCGTTTCCGGCTCTAAAGCGCCGAGACTAAAGCCTTGCCACTCAGCTTCCTTCTCGCGCGCAATCGCATCTCTCTACACTCTGATACCTATAGGTAACTTCGCTTATTACGACGGCACACACATATATGTATAAGACTCCGCATGGTGTCGGAGTTCGAGCACAGGTACGCGACGTGCGTACGTTGCAATTAATTTCTCTCCAACGCCTAGCGGTCAGCGTTGCCTTTCATCTTTGTCGACAGTAGCTCTGTTTTAGTGCATGAAACAACTGCATACGGAGCGACAATGTGGTTCTTTGTCACTTTGCGAATTGGATTTGTAATCAAACTAGATAAGCCAATTTGTACACTGTTTTTAAAGGGGATGCTATATCTTGGAACTATTTATAGTTTAAAATGAAAGAAGTTTTTGCAGCTTACTTTAATATTTTAAATAATTTATGTCAAATAGTTTTTGATTCTTAAATTTTGTAATTTATGAAGAATAGAACTTTAGAATGAAAAATCTGATGTTAGAATTTTAGTAATCGTATATATTATCGTAGACCGTATTGAATACAAAATGTAAAAAATCTGATAAGAAAAAAGCAATTTTTCATCAAATATACATTAAAACAGGCAATTTTTAAAAATAAAATTTTTTCTAATACTTATAAAATAAAATGACAAGATGGATTTCTTTAAAATTAAATGCCTAATTTAGATAATGACATTTAATTACTAAACATAATTTACAAACATGCACACACGCACACATACACAGTAATACAAGCGTACCCCCATACATTTTTAAATATCTTTAAAGGTTAAATCAGATACTGGGGTAAAACCATCATTTTAAATTGCTCTAGTACTATTAATGTCATCGATACACAATAGCTATGGCATTTCATTGATAATGTGCCTATTACCATTTTCTATGTTAAACATGTCAACAATAGTCTTGTGTTGATATTGTGTTGGTAGAAGAGGTCAAAGACTTGTTAGCTCACGAGATCCTATGATACATATATCGTAATAGTTATAGTGTGTACAAACCTAGTAAGCTACACATACTTTCAGTTACTACTTAAAGTTATTGTATCTCTTTATATCATAAAGATATTTTCTTGATATTTTGCTATATTTTTGTTTGATTTATGAGTATTCCTCTTGATTTCCTAAACTAGCCGTTATTTCGAGGGGTTTTACGATATTTTTCCACTTCTTTACGTTATTTTTCGCCATTTTTACGATATTTTCCTCGATTTGACGTTGTTTTCTTGATATTTCGTTTTATTTTTGCTTGATTTATGAATTTTCCTCTTGATTTCCGAAACTAGCTGTTATTTCAAGGGATTTTACGATATTTTTCCACTTCTTTACGTTATTTTTTGTTAGTTTTACGTTATTTAGCTCGGTTTGACGTCGTTTTCATGATACTTTGCGGTATCTGCCTCTAATTTATCAAATATCACTTTTTATCTCCAAAAATAACCTTCATTTTAGAGGATTTTACATTATTTTATCACTTTCTTAGGTTTTTTTTTGACTTTTTAACATTGTTCTCAGTTTTATTTGTTTTTCAAAATTCAAAAGGCGCGCGAAGCCCCCTAGTACGTAACAAAAACATTTTGACGCCATTGCTACCGTGTATAAGAATTTTTTATTTCCGAAATTAGCGACTAATTTTGAAGGGTTTTAGAGCATTTTTTCACTTTTTAACGTTATTTTTCGACATTTTTACGTTATTTTCTTCAATTTTGCGTCATTTTCATGATATTTTGAAATATTTTTGTTCAATTTATCAAAGATCTCTTTTGCATTATTTTTTCACTTTTTTACGTTATTTTTGCCATTTCTACATTATTTTTCACGGTTTTTAAGGCTTTTACGGTATTTTTCAGATTTTAACGTAAGTTTTTGATTTTTAACATTGTTTTCCCTGATTTATCGTTTATTCATTCTATGTATGTTATATTATAATAAATAAATAAATAGTAGTAGTTCCTTTTTCTATTTTTACACTTAATTGTGGAAAAGGAAAAATTTCTTTTTTTCGAACAATGGGATAAAATTGAAAATTTTAAGTAAGGGTAAAACTGGATACCTTTTTTTTTCTTTTAATGCAATGAAAATAAAATAATAATAGACACTAGGCAAAGATCAATCTTTACAATCAGCTAATTATTTGTATACAAAAAATATTATTATTATTTTGCAGTAATAATTTATATTTGTTTTAATTTTTATAAAATTGCAAACATTAAATTGTAAGTTAGAGAAATGTTATTCAAACCAACCTCTACAAACATAGTGGGGATATATGCGCATAAAAATATAAAAAATAGTAAATTTTTCATTACTAAATTAAACTAGAATGCTTCTAAATTTTTCAGTTACACGCGAGTCTCAAAAATTGTATAGATTAAGTCCTTAATTTACGCAATGAATGGAAAGAAAAATTTACTTACAAAAGTTACAAAGTTTTCAAAGACTAACAAAGTTTTATGTAAACACTTCTTACTAACTTCCCAACCCAAAGTCGAAAACCATCCTTAAAAAAAAAGAAAAAAAATACTACGACATTCAGTCCTCAGAATTCAAAATTCCCTTACAGAATAGAAAAGCAGCTCGCGTCCCGACAGCTCGCGCAAACACACTCAGCCGTAATCCTCGCGTCCTGCACGGCTGAGCTCCCCCTGTCCTTATCCTGGCGCATACCTCCAGCGCGCAGCGCGCGCGAAATTTTCGCGCGAGAGAGAGCGATCTTCCCGTGGCTACGCCATTGCCGGCTGCTGGCGCGCGGCGTGCTATTGGCCACGGTGTCGGTGCGCCGGTGCCGGCAATTGGCCGGTGCGCGGAGGTGCGCTCGATAGCTCGGCGCCGTCATCTCTCTCGCTCTCTCTCCCTGTTTCACTCCGACTCTCTCTCTCCGTCTCTTTCTCTCTTCCTCTGTCTCCCTCTCTCTTTCCCTCTCTTGCGCGCGCGCTCGCGCAGCGTAGGACGAACCCCTGGACGCGCGCGCCGCCGCTTCCTCAGTACCCGGCAGGGCCTCGCGTGCTGCACGAGACTGCTTTCTCACTGCGTCGTCTCTCCCGCACCTGCTTCTCTCTATCTCGCTGCTGTGAGTGTGTGTGCCGTGTACCTATAGAGCGCGTTTTTAGATTTATAACTTTCGGTGGAAATCGGAGGATTTGGCGTGCAGTTTCGAGCTGTAGAGTGATCAAAAGGAGGACAGGATCGAACGATCGATCGATCGATTTCTGCTGTAGCTGTGCTCCAGTACACTTGCCAAAGGCGAGTGCGCCAAGTTCAAAGCGTGCGCGCGTCGGCCCTTTCTGCTCTGAACTCTCTCTGTGGGAGAGAGAGTGAGAGGCAACTACTGCTGCAGTTTGAGAACGCTTTTCTGCGGACGCTGAGGTTCGCCGTTTGTGCATCGCTGCAACTGCTGTTGTTTGTACTATACTGCCTGTATCTTTATCGTCGCTGTGATTTGACTTGTGCTTGTTGAGTTTTGGTTTGGTTTTCTTAATTGGTTCTGTTATTATTTTGTGCTGATTATTGAAAAATTTTGTGTTCCGCGAGTTTTCGAGCAGTGCTGTTGTTGGTTGATTTTGCGGTGATCGTAGCATGAGGATTTGGTGAAGTTTTTGCCGAGGTGGGAGAATTAAAGCGGAGTT
The DNA here is from genome assembly GCA_900480035.1 of Eupelmus urozonus. NCBI lineage: Eukaryota > Metazoa > Arthropoda > Insecta > Hymenoptera > Eupelmidae > Eupelmus > Eupelmus urozonus. Next base: position 3,741 of record UELX01005073.1, on the reverse strand, counting down.
GCCGGTTGTGCATTGCTGTTTTAAAGGTGAGGTTTATTAATTTTTTTAGTGCATTTTTGAAGATAAATAATTAACGTAGCTAAGCAGCAAGTGTTTGAAATGAATGGAAATTGAGTTTGCTTATCAATTATAAGTATTTTTTATAAACACCGTGGGACCAAAAAGGTTTGTGAGTTACTTTTTGTGGGCATACAAAACAAAAAGCAAAAGGAAATATTATTATTACTTATTGCAACTAATAAAAAATCTTTCAGCTACATTAACGGATGCAAAAGATATAACTTGGCGAACATTTGTCTAAATACCACGAAACGTATTGGTTATTACAAATATTTTATTCTGTAGCTTCTTCTAGTAACTGAATAAGTGCATTTTCCATGTTTTCAAGAAAATAATCTTTTAATGATTAAATATGTACCTGAAATCAAAGAAATAAAGTTGAAATCGGATATTTACTTAATTAATTGAGACATTGTAAATCCGAATATAATCAAACCATAACTTTAAGACGTTCATATTTGTTTTGCTACAAACTAGTATCAATTTCATATTAGCAATAACAAAAATATATTCAAAAGTAACTTTTATCAACAAATATTGGTAATTTGTGAAAGTATCTTTTATTCTAATAAATCTATTATTTTTTACTTATTGATTTTAGTATATCTGTCGTATTATATTTTTCCACTTTTCGAAATAAATTCATTTTTCGTGATTTGGTGAAGTTGTCCGATTTATAATAAAATGTTAGGTCAAAACTAGAGAAAACAAGTTAAACCTATAAAAATAAATTCAATTTAATCTATAAGCATTTATATTACAGTCGATTTATTCAAAACACTTGGGTAGAGATTATCCAAAGTGGACTTATTCAGTTACTAAAACAAGCAACAGAATAAATAAATATGAAAATTCTTAATTCTAAATTATTTTTAATTATGTTATGTCATGAATAGAAACTATTTTTTTTTTCATTTATCTTTTATTTGACAAATATATATATATTTTCAAATTATTACTTAAAAAGAGTATTTGGCAATATTTTTAGACTTACACGATGAAAACAGAACAAATCCGATAAGAAGACTATCATCCCTTTGGGAAACGGATTTTATGAAACTTTGGAAGCAGATATAGGTTACTAGAAATGAAACCTAGTACAATCCTAGTACCTGTAATTCTTTTTATTGATTTTATTCATATATTTGTTATACTAAGGTATAACTCTAATAATAACAAATATCTAATTTTTTAAACATTCTTTACAAAAAATAAATATATAAATAAAATAATATTTGTTTTTATTTAAAAAATTCTTCTCTTTCTGATTGAAAAGGGAAAGTTTTCTATTGTGATCAAAGATGTAATCATAAAATTTAAATATACCAGATCTTAAATGCTAATTAAGATATGGATTCTGAGTTACTATTTTCATAGTATCTATTTTGTAGTGTTACACATCCAAAATGATCCTTTAAATTTTAAGCAATGTATTTATTATAACTAGCTTAATTAAAAAAGTTTAGTTTAAAAAAGTATCTTTATCAATAAGATAATTAAGTTCTTTAAACAAATAAAAATAAAGTTTTTGAGTTTTTGTCTCAGTATTGGTTTAGGCTCAACATGTAACTGACAGTTCTTTTTCCTTTGAATAAAAGGAAATAGAGAAAAAATTTTATTTTTTGACTTTACAAAAATGGACTTAGCAGTTTATATTTCAAAAGGTGTTCTCCTATTAAATATTTTACGTTAATTATTTTTAAAATTAAAAGGTATACGCATTTATTCTTGACAAAAGTAAATTTTCAAAAACTTACTTAATAAATAACTTTGTTTGTACTAAATTTCAAGATAGACCATTTAAATAATTCATTTATAAAGATCAAACTGCAAACATTAATGGAACGTGGTCAATAAATCATATAAGCTTCATTAGCTCTTCGATAGACATAACGCGAGAAGCCTATCGATTTTCAATTACATATCTCACAGACATATTCATATGTGTCGCAAACAATTTTGGAAAATACAACTCGATACTTGCTTCGCTGTATCGGTAATTAATTTACATATAATGTTTATTAGTAGTTGCATTTATAAAAGCTACAACGAGTTTGATTATAATTATGCAAATCATTATTTATTAAATTTAATTGAATGTACAATCTTAATTTATTTTAAAATTAAGATTTGCATTCCATAAATTATTAATGATATGTTTTAATTTTTAAATAATTCCATTTATTAGAAATGTATGGTCTATCTTTATAGCTTATTACTGCAACGGAGAGATAATAATTAAATTTTATTAGAAAAATATAAACAAACAAATAAAAACGCGTACTCATTATTAAATTACACACAACAATTGAAGCAAAAGTCAACCACGTTAGGTAAACTATTAAGTACATCCTCAAATCTTCACAAGGATCAAACCAGTCCACGTGTGCCACTTGTTCAATTCTTGCAGGCGTTCAAAAATGGGCAGGTTTCAGCTAGCAGTCATCGTTTTCGAGAGTTGACCCGTGTTACACGCAGGTGTGACAGCTGCAATAACCCCCAAAACAATCCGCACCGGTTTCCCTAGGCTGATCGATTCGGTAAGAGTCACTCAGCATTAGGTGCTAGAGTAAATAAACTTCGGGATGGGCTCACGAGCTCGATAAGAGTGCCAATAATAGTGTTCTTATGTTTTCTTTATTTCGACTAGGCGGTTTGGTAAAGATAATAGAGTCTAAAAAGTGGAGGGGCCCTCATGTAAGCTCTGCATATTTTAAAAATAGCAAAACTTTGAGTTTATTATACAGTATTGTCTGCAAATTCGTAGTGAGCTCATTGATCTAGAGTAGCATGAATTAAAACTTTACAGAATTAATTTAGGCTTTAAAGTATTAAGAAAGTAATAAAAATTCTTATTTTTTATTATTAAGTTTTTACTTGTTATTAATTAGTATCTTTTTACTTGTTTACTACGAAAGTTTTGTGACAGTAACAAAAGTTTTTGAAAAAACATGTTTCGTAATATTTAAATGAAAAAAACAATATTTTTAGAAAATGTAAATGCATTTGTGCATACATATGTCCATCCGTGTGAATATATGTGTAAGCAAAACATGTTTTTATACAATTTTGAAACTTTTAGTTTAACAAATTATTGATTTGTAGAAATAATTTTAGGTATGAATTTCATAGATATCTACAAAATAATTAAATCTATTACAATATTTTTGAAAGAATTTTAAAATATATCTTTTTCAAACTAAAGTTAAAAACGGAAATAACCACTTTATTTTTTTTTAATCAAAATTTTCTTAAAAATTAATCAATTTTATTATATTTTGGTAGAATTCTTTATTTACTTACTATTCAACTAAAAGATCCACTATTTATTTTTCATAAAAGTAAATATTTTACTTATTTTAGTAAAAGTTTTAGTAGCTAAGCACAAAGACATTCGGCTATATAAAAAAAGTTATTCATTTTTATAATTATATATTGTATATATTTGATGTATGATTAAAATAGTCATTTAAACTCTTTCTTTTTAATACAGTTTTATGGTAAAAGTAAATAATATTTTCCTATTTTTATTTATTTTTTAAATTATTTTTCATTTTTTATTGATTCGTAAAAATAATAATGAAAATATCACTTTAAATAATCAATATTATCCAGCTCAGTCAGCGGACATATGGAGATGAACGAAAATATTCAATGTAACTTCGTTTAAACATTCATCGC
>UELX01005072.1:0-15102 GCA_900480035.1 Eupelmus urozonus | reverse complement strand
GCTACAATATTGCTACGATGTTGGCACAATATTAATACTATATTGATGCAATATTTATATTTTTAAACGCTAAAATAATTTTTAAATAGTAATATTACTATAATATTATTATAATATTGCTACAGAATTGTTTGAATATTGTTACAGCACTGAAACAATATAAATGCAATATTGATACAAAATTGATACAATCTTGTTACAATAGTGATACAATATTGTTACAATATTGATACAATATTGATACAATATTGATACAATATTGTTACAATATTGTTACAATATTTTTACAATATTGATACAATATTGATACAATATTGACACAAAACAGATACAATTTAAATGCAGTACTTTGAATAATACCTGTGATATATTACTAAAACATTAACACCATTTTACTACATTGCATTGTACAACCTTGCTACAATAATATCATTGCAATTTTTTACCAGCAATATTGTGGTATATATTTCTATAATACTTCTATAACATTGTTACAGTTATGTTGTAATATTTATAAAATATTGCTCAGACAAATAATTGTTGTAATAGGGGTGTAATATTGGTTTGAAAATTAAGCTACGAAAACTATTATATCATTCTTTTTACATTAATCATACAAGTCTACGAACTGATAAAAACTGTAGTATCTTCGAAAATAATTGAGCAGCGTTAATTTGTAAGTTTCAGCGCAAGCAAGACTCAAGGAATCGCGTCGAATTGCCACAAGAGCAATTACGCCGTAATAATGTCGTATACTCGAGGACGTCACGTGCATCCCCTATAAGAGGCCGGGCTGTACGTACATACGTATACGTGCTGCGGTGTGCGCGGGCGGAGGAGGACTGACACGTGTTAAGGCAAATACACAAGCGGACGCGGCGCATGCAAGTTCCAGTTTCGAGAGAGTCACGCTCTAGTCGCGCGCGACAAGCATCTGGAGATTATTTGAGAATGAACTTCGAGGAGTGCTCCTGACTCTTGAGAGAGTTTGTCGAGCTGTCCCGTTCAGTTGGAGGGGATGCCGCCGTCTTTTATTTTTTTCATCGACTAGAGTCTTTTTCGATATTCAAGTATTTTACAAGACTTTTTCAAGATTCAATCATTTTTTTCTCCAATACTTTTATCTCCAGTAATTTAAAATAATTTCACGCTCGAGGAGTTTGTTTGGCGCAATCAGTCGAGCTTAATCCTTTTCGAATAAAACCCGCTGCACCGACAACTTTTAAGCTGGTCTCATGGTATAACTATTCAGTTCTCACACCAACAAAATCCAACACCCTGAAAAATATCAAAATTTTTCGTAATCTTTCTGGTACAAGTGCAAAAAAGAAAGTCGCGCTGGATGCACGCGGTTAACGACTACGAAACATTGCAATTTCATTGTGAAAGAGCGAGAGAGAGAGAGGAGGGAGAGAGAGAGAAAAGGCAAATCCCTAAAGCCACTTATGCGATTTTTACGGATCCGTTAGCGGGCGGCGCTGTTTCATCGCCGCACCGGCTGAAAAGAGAGGATCGCGCGATCGCGATCCGGCTGCGCGCGGCGTTGACGGCCGTTCGATGTATTCCGTTCGAATCGCTTATTCGACTCTCAGTCGCATTTTTTTACGGCTTTTTTTCTCAGCCACTGAAAATGGAAAAACACGCCGGCTGGGATTTTAATTGTAGAGTGTGAGAATCTACTTTACCTTTCTTGGACGCATGGAAAGAGTCGTCTTTAGGCACGTATTGGATGTCGTAAACCAAAGTTGTGTTCGGCAGTATGACTTTGTCTTTGTTAATTTTATACACAGCGTACTTGAAGGCCAGCTCGGTGCTACTATTTCTTTGGTCATGAGTGAAAATGGCACCTGAAACAGAAAAAGAGCAAAAAAGCGATTAAAATTCAACGCTTCCAAAACAGCACCTAAAAGAAAACATTTCTGTAAACGCGGTTAGAAATAAAGGGCAAAGGCGTGAGGCCTGCGGTAGGCTTCTTCGCTTTAAGAATTCCATCGGGTAAAATCGATCGCGCCCGCGGCTGAAGCAGCAGCAGCCGGTACATCTATAAACGGTCAATTTGCATTTTTTTTTCTCTGTATCGAAGACTTTGCGGAGTTCCCTTGGCCGCGCTCTCGCGCTTGGGCGCACTCGAGCCGCTCGCCCGGAGCATACTCATTTAGTAATTGCTGATCGATGCCGAGCCCATTGTGCGCTGTTTCAAGAGCTTGCCCGATGTCAAGGGTTACGCGCTTGCAAGCTCAAGCAGGTCTAATGGCATTCGATAAAAGGACTGTCATTACTTGGCTGTCTATATGTACTACAGCTGAATTCGGCTTTTTTCTTCAATACTTAGGTTAAATTATTCAAATTCTAATGTGAATGAATGTTTATAGATTTGTACTTTATAAGCTTTAAAATTGATAAACGCTCTTGTTTACGAGCTTTGATCTTAGCGGTGTAAACACACATTTCATTGAGCCAAACAAGCCGACGGGGCCCTGTCAAGTCAAGCAGACTTGACGATGTACGAGATGAAAAGTGAATCGTTAATTACACGGTCTTTAAAGGGCGGAAGCTTGCAGCAGAGATTCTCCACCGAGCTAGAGCCGCTCGTGAAAGGACAACACAAAAGTGGTCGCCGGTAGTTTCTATCTGTGTCAGGGCACTTTGAAGCGGAGAAAAAAATCTTTTTTTAAACGTCCGGCTCCATCTTAAAGGACAAAGCTCCCCGAAGAAGGAAGAGAAAGCGCCGAGCCGGGGGAGCAAAGAGCCTTGCCCGAGGCGATTTGGCGGGGGCGGTGAATTCTGAAAAGGGGCTCATCGCCATAAAAAATGTCAGTCCCGCGCGCTCTCTCGCGCTAGTTTCGCGCGAGCGCGTTACACAGACTTTCATTCCCAGTATAGTAATCCAGCTCGAAACGCCGGTGGCTGTTTGCCAGGCGCGCGCGGAGCTGCGATCGTTCGAGCGCATAAAGGTGCGCGCGCGCTCGCGCCACGAGTAACCCACTGCCATGAGCGATTCCGAGCTGCTCGATGGCCCATGAAGATATCTTGAAAGTTTCAAAGAGAGATTGAGGGAGGGCGGGTGGGAGCGTGCGAGCAAGCCGGAGGATTAAGGTCGTCACCGTGAATGAGCGCTTTAAATGGAGGGGGGGTGGAGGGGCAGTGGAGAAGCCTCTTACAAACAGATATATACACGAGCCTGGCCGCGAGGCAACGACTCTGCCGATTATTTCCCGCAGCAAGCCTATCGTGCGGCTTTTTTCGTGGCCGACGATTATCCAATCTGTTTTAAAAGCGCGATATTTCGGTCGAGAGCGCCGCGGCCACTTGCTTTTCACGTGGAAGCAGGCCTCGCGCCGAGATTTTTCTGGGGCAGGAGGGGCTAAGTGGGATTTTTCTGGTGACCCTGGCCGATTGAGAAAATTTTACTGGCACTTTCGTTTATTTTTTGTGATTTGATTTTTTTCTTTTGATAAAAATTATGGTATAGATGAACAACAATTGGACTTTTAACTTTAGCCCCCTGATGCTTCATCTGCAGTTGACTTTCATATTTTTTACTGCGTATGCTTTGCTAATTGACTCAATACCATTAAAGCCCAAAAACATTAATGAGTAATTCGACTCTGGTACGTTTCTGATTACTTATACCCTTTCCAATTAACAGAATGTAAACAATTTCTTGTCTATAACCAATTTCCAATTATCATCAAGCATAGAACAACAGCCCAACACGTTTGCTCCATCGGAATCCGAGTAAATTTGAAGCTCTCGCGAAAAAAGCACAGACTGCGAGTCAGCGAGCGATTAGCGCGCCCGCGAGCTTTTCTTCGCTAACGCCTGCAGAGTATCTGAGTACCTAAGTCCGACTAGCTTTTTTCTCGGGCCTTTTCCCTTAAGCTCCTGTTGCTACTTTTCGTTTCGCGCTCTCCTAAGTAAATAATCCATTTATCTGCGCGCGTGCAAGGATACGCCTCTGTTTTCCGGCTCCAGCCGCTTTCTTCACGCTCGGCCGCACTTGTTTTTTCTGCTCGTTACTCGCAAGCTCCGTCATTCTTCTTTCCCTGCCAGCCATATACGCGAGCTCCCAGCTCACCTCAGCGAAGCGCGATTAATCGATTCGTCTGGCAAATTTATGCTCCTCGCGCCCGAGAGCAATTAAAAAAAGGTGCGTGGGTGGGGGAGAGTGCAGGTAATATACGAGGGGCAATAAGAGCGACGCCGACTTAATTAACTCGCGCTTGTGTGTCATAGAGAATTCTAACTCTCTCTCTCTCTCCCTCTCTCGTCGCACTTTGGCTAAGATATGACCCTCCGCGATTTATATGCGCGGGCGCGGGCGCTCCCTGTGTATTAGCGAAACGAGCCTGCGCGCGGACCTGCGATATTTCCTCGCAGGCGCTTATCCCAAGGTCTATTCAAGCCTCGATCTCTCAGACAATCCTGGCCGGATTTTCGCCGGATAAACGGCCTCGTCCCCTGTTAATCCCGTTAATGCCTCATAAACAGTCGCGCCCTGGATATATCCGATTCGAGGGGACTCGCTACTGGCTTTCTGACTGAGGATTCGTGTACTGTCACCGGTCATATGCCGATTTGCTAATTAAGCTTTGCTTGCTTTTGCTGAATGTACAGGGTTGCATTCATGGACTTGTGTTTTGATGAATATTTTTAAAGCTCATTTTGTTGATTTAACTAGTAGAGGTGATGTATTTTTACCATAAACTTGGAAAGATTTTCTACTTTGCGATTAATTAATAACGGTCACTTGAGCTGGATTAGATTGCGTGGGGAGAGGAAAAGGAGATTAAGAATCTAGAGGCAAGCCGGACGTTATGTAATATGACTTAACGACGTTATGCGGCTAGAAAATGACGAAAGTAGCTTATAACGGCCGTGCAACTTAAAATTAATAAAAAATGAGCAGCCATTATGAGAAGATGGTTCAGTTTTTTAGTTTCTTTTGACAAAATATCGCATCCACCAAACTATTAATATTACACTGAAGTTTTTAATCTCATAAAATAAGTTTCAGCAATGTAGGTTGAAAAATAACGTTAGTTTAAAATTACTTTTCCGCCCTCAAAAATCATGCATCATTTAAAATTTTTTCATCCAACCAAAACATTCCAGCTCGCAGAATCAGTAGTCACATGAAAAGTTAGGTACGACTTAGGGGGCGCTCGAATCGTCCCCCTAGCACCGGCTGCTCTCCTCATCTCCGGCAGTTTTATTCCTACTCCCAGCCGGCTCGAAAATTACTTTCAATTTCTCAAAGTGCATCCCGAGAAATGCGTCGAGCTGCCGGGCTCCGTCGTCCCTTTAGCGAGCCCATTAGAGTCGTCATCGCCGTCAAAGTGGCTCGCATCGCGCTATCTCTTTATCAAAGAAAAGCGTCGAATGACAGAAGCCGGTAAAAAGGCTCGGCACGAAAACTGAATTTAAACGCTCGCAGCACTTTGCCGAAATGTTCCGTTTCTAAATACTCGGCTGCGTATATGTAAGCGCCGAGAGAGAGAGCGGAGAGCTGTACGCGTGCAGAGTCGAAGCGCTCGCATGCAAAACGGAAGTGCTCGGAAAATGATTTTGGAATTTCGCCAAGTGTAATTCGATTTTCGCAAACGATCCCGGACCAACAAATCCTTTTAACTGCTTTACGAGTTTCGGTCCTTTATGGGGGAGACGGCAAATTAGAGAGGGTCAAATTGGTTAAATGCTTACGCATATATTGTGCTGTCTCGTCTTTGTTTTACGAATTAAGCTTGTAAGCTTGTTGGTTGTCATGTTTTTTTCGAATAGTTCAAACGGATTGTCAAAAAGTTTAAATAAAACGTGAAATTAACAAAAAGCAATCTTTTCAAAATAAAGAAACCGAAAAATTACTTTTTCCTATCAACTAAATTAACGGCCTTTTGCGAAAATAAATTAACGAGCCGATTATCGAAAGGAGTAACTCAGCGCCGATTCACCGGGAACAGCAGCGGTAATTCACGTATCCCTTTAGCCTTTATCTCTTTTAAGGCCGTTTGCTCCAATCCTTTCATTTGACTTCTTTACCGTCCGCTACATCAGTACAAATCCACATTATCGCGTTCTGGCCCCGAACTCCGAATTGGATTCTCCCCCCTCCTCACTTATGACGTATGTAGAAGCGCGAGACGATCTTAATTGACAGCAGGCTCCGTGCGGGGCAAAATGATTTTGGAATTTCGCCAGCGAGACTGCTATATACTCTTGTAACTGGATTCTTCTCCGGGCGAGATCTGATCCAACAAATCGTTTTAACTGCTTTGCAGCAGCGCCGGCGCTGCTACTCCCTCCTCATCGGGGCGGAAACGTTCTTTTGGCGTTTACTTTTTTTTCAACTCGGGGAGGAGGATGTACTATAGTAGGGGGTAGTCTTTGGAAGCGGGCGCTAGGGAGCCGAGCGGTGACGAGGAGAACGGGTCGTTTATCATCGACTAATGAACTTGAACGAGTTCGAAGCCCGCGCTAGCTGACTGCCGTGCGCGCACGAGCGCTCGTCTTAATCCTGTAGACTCGTGACTATACCAAAGTCCTAGCGGGCTCTCGTTAATATCGCGACGTTATCGAGCACCGCGGAGACGTTTTATGCAAAATTCTGGTTGATTTTTACTTTTTTGCGAGGTTTTTGCAGGACTTAAGGGAGAGGAAAGCTGACAAGTGTATTGACGACGTGCTTTTGCAAATTAAATTTTTAATTAATTAAAGTTGTTTCTTTTAATCGAATTATTGTATAAAAGAATTGTCAGTGAAGCATTTTCTGGTTTAAAGATATATGGGACCTTCGAAATGCTAGCTAAAGCGATTCTGTGACTGAATTCAAAATCAGTATTGAAAAATTTCTCAGGCGTGAAATATTCTTTCATATTTCAAGAATATGAATTTTTGACTTAATATGAGAATAACTTAAAGTTAAAAAATGTATAGTCTAAAAGTTGCAAATTTATTAAAAATTAAAATTAAATAACATATGCTTAAAAATAAATTTTATTCTATTCCAAAAAATGCAACTTACAGGTGGACTAGGTAAAATCCGATTAGGTTAGAGAGGAAATAAAATCATTGGTAAAGCTTGAAACCATTCCATTATTTTCCGCGCCCTCCGATACAAAAGCAGTAGCGAGTCGGGCGGGGCGCGCAGACACGCCAGGATGCGCAGACAGTTTTAAAAGGCAGTTCAAGTCTTCGAAAACTCCTTGAGCTAGCAAAGTTTATACGGGTATGCGCGCTTGCGATGGGTCTGACTTGCTGCCGGTACATGTCCAGAGATAAGATTTATCGGGTTGTTTCGCTCTGGCGCGCGGGTAATGAAGTTTTACCGGTTAACGACTCATAAAAGTAGTTTGACGGGTATACACTGGGCCACTATGAAAGAACGGGCATTTCCTCAGGTGTCGTAAAGATCTTTCAGCAAAGAAGGCACCGAGCGCTGAAATACTGGGAGGAATATTTTAGCTCTGGCCGTTGGGATTAAAAATGGGGTGCTTAGATGATTACTTGTTCAGGAGTAATTGGTGACTTATTGGTATTGCATGTACAATATTTAGGATGAGCTCCATTATTTTTTAATAAACGTTTAGAAGTTTTCAGATAAATAATAAGCATTTTTTCTTTATTTTTATTATTTTTTAAAAAATATTAAAACAATATAATCTACTAAAAAAAGTTTATTTTTAATTTTATAAGATATTTTACGATCGTTATTTCAAAACTTTAGAAAAATTTTCTCCCTCTAGAAAATTAACGGCAAAAGTTTACAACCTTTACATTTAAAAAACCATTCTCATTTATCTTATTATTTTAATTTAAAAATTTTACTATAAAGCTCAATGCAGCGCCATAAATTAAACGTATTTCTCCATTAAAAACTCAATTTTGCCCAATCTTCAGAATTAAAACAATCTTTCTAAATAAATCAAACTGTCCCCATCTAATACCTAATTAATTTCATTAATCCTTTATGCTTACTAAAATCTCATAAGTAATTAAGCCAGGGCTTTGTCTAACACTTGCGCAAATAGGAGAATACGCTTCTTCAAAAAGAGCGCCGGTCGAAGGTACAAGTGGTCTTGGCCAAGCTCACCGGAACAAAGCCGGCGCGCGCGACTTTGTGCACGCGGAATCGATGTAATTCGGCTGAAAGTGCTGAAATTCAAAACGGAAGCCAGCCTTTTCAATGCCTTTTCTCCGCGAAATTCCCGAGCTCATAAGATCACTATGAGATGTCGCGCACTAGTTGAAAAAAGTCGGCTAAAATTTAATTTTTATATTTGAATTTAACTTGATTAATTCTAATAAATTTGTATTACCTACATGAAGCATTAATTAAAAAAATTGACTATATGTATTAAATAGTATATTACTTGAGAGGTAATAAAAATCAGCTGACTATAAAACGACAAATTTTTGTCACCTTTTTTTAAAAAAATCACCAATATGTGTCGCATTATACGAAATATTCCGTCTATTGTGCCTTGTCTTGGTTTGTCATTTAAAACTTCTGTAACCATAGGTCTATGATGGGCAGATCTAAATGCAAAGCTAGATTCCTAAGGATCTCATATTCAACTCAAACTTTAAAATATTTTTTAAGATGTAAAAAATATTAAGAATGATGAAATTTTATTAGTCTCTATTGGTTAAAAAAAATCGAGTTATATATATTTTCAGGTTTAGTTCTAGAAAATATTAGAAAAAGATACCACTATTTAAAAGTAAATAAATCAGCTTAGGGAAACTGTACATAGAACTGTTAGGATAGAAAATTAAACTAGAGAAAAGGAGCTTTCATTGGCTTTTTGCGGAATTAGAAAAGCTTATTTCCTACAGAAATTGTAACATCTCAAATTTAAGTAAGAAAAATGTACCAGAAATTCCTTGAGAACCTCAGTTTTAATTTTGCGCAGATTTTCGAAAGCTTTCTTTTAACTACTTTTAAAGAGTGGAATTTTTTGATATTGTCTGAAACTAAACTCTAGAATCTTCTTTCTTGAATTTATTCGTCAATTGACTTACGGTAACAGAACTTCTAGTCAACGGACTATTACAAAGCATATGGCGCACCTTAGTGCATTACACGAAAGATAATGTAAAGCACGTTAAATTCTAACCCCGCTATATGTCTAAAAGCTGAATTAGCATTATTCTGTCTTATGACACTTTCTGATGGTTATGGTTTTAGAGAAAATTTTATTTTTTCATCTTTATGATGGTAGATTTTTCTCCTGTTTATTTTTATTTAAATTTTATTCAAAAGGGAACTTTTGGATTTTATGAATATCTTTCTTTCTAAGAAAAACAGTCGGCGAACTTTTTGTGACGTTAATGTTTGTCGTTCAAAATCGAAGGTGTTTTCAATTGCATGGATTTCCAACCGCAACAAAGAATATCACAGTATGGAGAGGGGAAACATTTTTATATTGAATAAATCTTTTTTGAAGCCACGCTACGTTAAAGGAAGATGGATTTACGATGGAGGTATCTTGTACAGACTCTAAAATATTTTTCTAATAAAAAACATATGTGAAAAAGATTTATATAATATAATAAATACATTAAATAAATTATACTGTCTTTTTATAAAAGCTTAAAATTAAATTATGCAGACGATACGCAAATAATTTTCATAAAGTACTATTTTATTTTTAAGCAAGTTATCTATTTTTTTGTTCTGTAAAAGTTCTGTATGCGAAAATGAGCGTCCATTTGAAAAATTAACAGTTTAATTACTAAACTTACTTGGCCTTTGATTAACTGTTTTGATCTTGTTTATAGTTAATATTTGCAGTTTGCTTATCATAACCATGAAAATATGTGCCGAGAATGATCGCGACATGCTGCTAATCCACTTTATACAACATTCGAAACCGAGCTTTGTTGTCAAATAATAGCCAGCTCAACCTCTAATTAGGTTTTTCAAATGAAATGGTGATGGTTTTGTTTGTCATTAATATTTGATGTTTGTTTATTATAATCATGAAAATAAGTGCAGACGTCCATGGTGTGCTAGCTATGAATAAATTGATTGTAGGTGTTTTGTATGTAAATATGAAAGTGACTTTATGATAGAGTTCATGCACTGCCATATATTTACAGTGTCATGTAATAGGCATTTAGTAGAAGACTAGAGTGTTGAATGAGATCTTGATTGACGTGAGCTTACAAGCCCTTTGCTTTGTGCGTGAGATTTCGGATTACACAGTTGTATACCTTCAGGTAGGGATGATCACTTCATACTGAGGTTGTTTGACCTCGTTCAGGTATTCTGTAGAGCTGTTTATGTAAAGCCATCGTACACGGGAAGGCTGAAAGCCGAATCTTAGTCGTTTAGGCTAAAGCACAGATTTGCACAGTTGTTAAGTAAAAATCAATGATTTTACACAGTTTTGAAAGATCAAGATTGGCAGACTATTCTTGCCAGCTGCTTGACATTTGGTGTGAAATAAGAACTTTTGTATAAATAACTAAACAATTTGTAACCTCTCTATGCGTCTCATACTATTTTGATGGGAAATTACAGAGTTGCGAGCCCTTGTTCACGCATAATGTATGTAAATTCATGAATAGTATTTTGAAATAAATAATTACTGAACATGTCCATTAGAACTGATCAACTTAACTCGGTTGTTTCAGTTTGTATACTCTACGATTTTTCGATCGACAACAAAAGATGTGCCAGCGTTCTTAAATTTCGATAGACATCCGAGACCAGTAAAGAACCTGCAGTGCGAGAGGTGTAAAGATCGTGCAAGATACACGGCAAATGACGGTCACATAAGTGGCGCAATCAGATACCTGCTTCGTGTTTCAAGGATCTATCGTACAAAGTACAGAAATTTGGTAGCTCTGACAAGACTTATAGAAGATAGTGGAAGAAAAGCATCTACAAAAAATATACTTTTGAAGAGATCAGAGAAATAAAGGTTTATCGCCAATTATAATATTTAGAATTTAATGTTCTCGTTCCGATGATAAGAACTTCTACGTACTAAACGTGGAAATTATAGTCCAGTTTACAATACTCTTCACAACAGAAAACTTTAAGGTCCCAGGACTAAAATTCAAAATTAAATTGAATCCAACTCATTCGAAAAGAAACCCTATTTAGATGAAGAAAATTAACTGAAATTTTTCTGTAAGGGTCAAAAGATTTTACTAGCTTTTTTAATATAATATACGATTAAGATTTACAAGAAAAAGTAATTCTTTTTAAAAAACTTCATGTAAAAATTTATTTTATGAAAAAATATTATTTGTCTATAAAAAAATTCTAAATTATGTTGTTTTGCCTGAGTCAATGGTTTAATACTAATAATTTTTCCAAATATAAGTAAAAAAACATAATTTTCCTTCTAACAAGAGATGAACTTTCTTCTTCAATTTTAGCAAGAGAACCACTTTAACCTTAACAGAGAGCCATGGTTTAATGAAATTTAAAAAAATCAATACGCGTAAAAGTGGGTGTACACGAGCGAAATAATGTTAAAGAAGACAGAAAAACGGTGTGAAAAGAGCGCAAGAGATGGATAAAGGGTATCGCTGGGCCCGCCTAGAAGGGGAGCTCGGGGAAACGAAGGAGGGGGTGCTGGGCTCTTGATTTTCACGAGAAAATTCCAACGTCGATATCGCCGACGTCGTCGGGGCGCGCGCGCGCGCTCGCTCTCTACCTGACCGGTGTCTCAATTCTTGCAAACCCCTCCCCCCCTCGCTTCTTGTTCTCTCTTTCTCTCCCTCTCACTATGTGGTTGGATTGAAATTCGAAGAAAGTTGTGTGCTCTCCGACCTCCTCGACGACCATTTTTACCACTCCGAACAAGTCGCTAGGTTACATACGGCTTTTATCACATTATCAGCTGAGGGGGGGAATAGTTTTAAATCTCTTGCACTTTAGAGTTTCCGAAGTTGGAGTAAGTGTTGTTCGAAATTTATGCAAGTATTTTATAAGTGAAGAAAGTATTATCCAAGAGTCATGATAAATTTCTTTTTTAAAAATCATTGATTAACAGTTGTGCGTAACAGATTTATCTTTTTTAATAAACGTTTAATAGCTAGTTTAAATAATAGAGAATTAAAAAGTATTGTTTACAGATGGTGTATCAAAATAAAAGATTTTTCTCTATCATATGCTTTCAAACCAATGGTTTGATATGTGGCTCTCGCTTCAAATTTAGACACATGTGGAACACGTGCGTCTGCTTAAAGCGATCTGTAAGAGAGACACGTATTCAAGCTACGGTGACCACGATTCTTGGTACCATTCGGAATATTGAATATAATTTCTGGCGTAAAATGAACGTTTAATTTAGAAGTTATATAAAGATTTTAAATACATTTTTTGCATAATTATTAACCTTATTTACCCGTAAACACCACAAGTCAAATATATGTTCAATAATTATACTAATAACGGTTATCTGACAAATTAATCGCAAATAAACAACCCAAGCACACAATTTATTGGAAAACTTCCCCCATCAAACCTCTTAAAAGCTATATTACACTGCCGCCTGTTCAAATAGGCCGCGCATGACATAACCCCCTCTCCCTCTCTCACAGAGCAATATCTCTACCTCCCCCGCCCCTTGTCGGCACGGTCCACTCTAACAAATAATTCGCCGGAGAGTGCATCGAGCAAGAAGCATAGCAATCGCTCTACCAGAGCCACGCGCGCTCACTGACAAATCCTATATATCTCACATCGCGGCTTACGAGCCGCTCGTTGAGGTCGTTACGCAATCGATCGAAAATCGGGTCGAGGACGGCTGCATCTTAGCGCTGCGCTCGAGTATCAACGGACTCTCTCGCGCTCGCAGCCGTCAGAATCGTTTTCGCGCGACGCGCGCGCTTCCGGCCCGCTAATTCAATCCGAGCGAAACCATAGAGCGCGCTCACGCGCCGCGCGATTAACTTAATGCCGGCCGGACCACGAGACAGCCCCCCTGTGCGTTTATACCTCGTGTTTCGGAAGTTCCTCAGCGAGCGGCCGGATGCAAAACCAAGATTAACAATGCTCCGCTCGCGATTTAAACTCCCATTTCGCTAATGTTCGCGCGATTATGTGCATGGGGATGAGGCTTTTAATTAATGTGGAAGATCAAGTTGATACAGTGTGTCGGAGTTTTTGTGTTTTTTTGTCTTTGGGAGCGTTAAGTAGGTTTTGCATGCGTGGGTATAAGGGGAATTAGCTAATGAGAAGGCTAAGTAGGAGCTGTGTTAGTTACTACTTTTTGCTATATATTTTATAAGCTATAAAATTTAATTAGGATTTTTTCTTTTGTGTAGTTCCTGTTCAGGATGTTATTATTAAAGAAAATATAAAAAAGGAAAAAAACGAATTATTGATCTTCTCAAAACTGTTGCTTTATTATGACTTTGTTGAACTTCGCAATTTTATCGTTAAAATAATTAATACTTAATCTCAACAATTGCAATAAATTAAAAACATAAAAGGAATAATTATTATTTTAATTATGATTATTTTAATTGTAATTCTTTAGGCAATAATGATTGATGTAAAGCTAATTAAAGAAGAATTTAATGTTTCAAAAATCAAACAACATAAAACTGTACGTGATTTACAATTTTTCGCTATAGTGAATGTAATTTGAAATAAGATAGATAAAACAGTTTTTAACGAACCAAGGTATCTAAAAGATTTATTTATATGCGAACGGTTCGGGAAATTATCGACTCCTATTTTCAAGGATAAGTTAATTAGAAAAGTTAATTACAAAAAAAGAAAATTTTATCGACTACATACACCTGCTTTATAGAAATACATGTTAATTACATAAAAATCAATAATCTTCATTTGCAACAAATGTAGATGCTTATTAGAAACAAACATTTACATAAAAGAAATAATATAAATATATTATAAACAACTATACTCAATCACACAGTTTAAAACTTGGACAAAATTGGACATAAAATTTATGTTAAATTTCGTCCACCTACACAAATTTTCTGTAGTTACTTCTCGCAGTTAATTTAATACATAAAATTGTTGTAAATAATTACACAATTGAAAAAAAAAATATGCTCATATTCCGATATATTTGATAAATTTAAATTACCTGGAAAGTTTTGAAAAAAAGATTCGAATCTGCCTTTAAAAGGTAGCTTTAACAGTATTACCTCACAATAGCATCCTGTGAGTTGAACTAAATGACATATTAGATGCTAAAGGTCATTTCTGTGAATTAAAATATATTACAAAATCCTCATCAAAAGCTGTTTCGCGAAAATCATAATCCTTCTTTTAATAACAAGGAGATGTTCCACAAATCATGGATTTTCATGGAACTGGATATGTATTTTGGTTGAAATGAACTGTTTCTGTTTTTGATTTAATAGGCTTTCGATTCCTAGAAACACTGATTATAATATTGTATTGGATTGTACTAATCATATGTGATGAACAATGTAAATGAATTATCTCACGTTAAAGTTTGAAATAATTTAGTGTTATTAATGGGCTCAAAACCAAAAGATAGTTATAAGGTAAATAATAGTCTTACAAAATTTCAGATCGATTTCCGTTATAGATTTTGAGATAGACTTTATCAGCTTTTATTAATTCTACATCAATAAAACGGACCGAAAGTGCCAATTTTCCATCCTATAAACTCAAACGGAAAGTTGGTAATTTCAGCCTCGCTGTAGCCAAAAATAGTATATAAATGCAACAAGGAAAAAATGAAAGCCATAACACGTATTTTAAATATATTCAGAATATGA
Source organism: Eupelmus urozonus (assembly GCA_900480035.1). Classification (NCBI taxonomy): domain Eukaryota; kingdom Metazoa; phylum Arthropoda; class Insecta; order Hymenoptera; family Eupelmidae; genus Eupelmus; species Eupelmus urozonus. The sequence continues at coordinate 357 of UELX01005072.1, read as the reverse complement.
GTATAGTTAAAAAACCAGATTTGTATTTGATAAGCTCATCAAGTAAAAAAGGAAAGAAAAACAAATGTCAAAACTTTTCCACATCAGAACATTTTTTTTGAAAATTAATAACTTCAATTATAAAAATTTTCCGAATTATGAATTACTAAACTCTTGGTTATTAACAAAATTGTTTTCTAATCTTTTGGTTTTTCAAATTAATGATTAACTAAATTTTGAATTTTGTGAATTTATCTATTACTACTTGGAACTTTCTAAGTTTCGGTCAATACAAATTTTGGCATTTTAAAATTTTTGTCTTTCTGAATTTTTGTAACTGTGCCATTACACAATACCTACTTATGTTACCTTTCTTAC
>UELX01005071.1:0-15107 GCA_900480035.1 Eupelmus urozonus | reverse complement strand
AGTCAAAATTGTTGGTTACAATGTAAAGCAACAAAGTTAACCATATATAATTATATAATAATAATTTTAGCTTGAATTGAATTTTAGCTTTTTTTAGTGCATTGTAAAAGCCTACACGAATAGTAGTTTCCATTCAAATTAATAGCGAAAATTTACATTAATCATATTTACTCTGTTAATTTTAAAGCAAAAGATAGTAATTGTATTTTCCTTTTTCTGGTATAAATTGCTGAGTCACTTGCTTATATTTTTTCATACAAATATAATGAGTAATTTTTTAAATGCATTATTTATGTACTGCTGCTGTTTCGAGCTGAGCTGCTGAAGTGCCTTCCGAAGGAAAGAAAACTTGTAACTACCCATAAAGCCATCGATGGATCAATCCCACTCAGCCTTCAGCTGTGATTACTCGGCATTTGAATTGTCAATTAATGTCAGGTAAATCTTATTCTATCATTTTAATGTTTTCATTTGCATAAGAAATAAAGTAAACTTGCATTTCTGGCTATGTATACTTGTTATAAGTAATAGGTATAAGTATAATAATTAGTTAGGATTATTCATTACAATTACAAAATTAACCAGTTCTACCTAGTAGCAACTTCAACTCTGGCTGCAACAAGGGATTATATTAAAATGAATTATTTTTGTGTATCTAAGATATTTAAAATAGTTAATGGTTAATACATTTATTAAAATTGTTCATGTAGGCCTAAATACAGTTTTTAGACTTCAACTATTAGCAATAATTAACATTTTTCATGCATTTTACATCAACTGTTTTTGTAGTAACTTGATTTTTTTTTTCTTTTCTACAAAATACTCAAGGCCATGCTTTTACTTCATTTAAACTGTTTTAATTAAAGGTCTCTAATACAAATTTTGATACATAATATTAATGCTTTATTTATATGTTACTGCTGTTTTGAACTGAGCTGTTGTGCTGCCTTCCGGAAGAGGGAACATTGGTAACTACAAGTATACCATCGCATAGATCTTTCTACAATCATGGATACTCATCATTTTAGTTGGCAATCAATGTAAGGTAAATCTAGTTGAATTGTTTATGAACTCTAAATATGTACCCAACACATCATCCAGATAAAAGTAATTTTATTTGACGGCTTATTTATTAGTTAAAATGAGAAATAATATAAAGATGGCTGTTAAATTATTATACTTATTACAGTTGTCAAGTATAAGTGTAATAATCAATAAAGATTGTTCATTACAAGGTGAAGTAACAAAATCAACTAGATCTAATTAATAGTAATTTCAGCTCTAAGTGAATTTTTATTGGTGCATTGTATAGTTTCTTCTTTTTTGCTAAAAGTAAAAATTTACTTACATTATTCATACTTACTGTTAATTCGAAGACAAAATCAATCAGGTCCAATAACTACTTAAAGTTAACAAATTTTTTTTTAATATATTGTTACAGTTTAAATACAGTTTTTTCCAATTCCAATGGATGTATGTAAATTTATATATTTATTACTTTTACACTAAAATGTGGGTCGATGATACTGTTCCTGTTATTCCTGTTACCAGGAATTGACAAAAATCTTAGAAATTAATAAATATTTAATTAGAAAACAAATAATTCTGGATTTCAATTTTAATTATTTAATTTGAATCAGAATGAAAATGTAGTTAGTAGAAATTTTAATGCAGTTACAAAATTTAATTAACTGTGCTTGTAATATTATATTTCTTTCATTTATATTTTATTATACCATTGAAAGATTTTTACAGATAGAAACTAATAATTGTTTGTCTGATTTCAGGTCTTGCCCATCGCCGGTATCCAATGGTATTCCAAATGGTACAACAATGAATTGTTCAGGTAATAACAAATTTTTTTTCATTCAGCTCTATTATAAAAATGCAAGGAAACTTCACAAAATGACGATAATTAGTTAAACTCCTCTACTAAAAATACGTTGAAAATGACCCCACCCATTCACTATTCTTACTACTTCTCACTTTCTTTAGTAGACTGCGATAACCCAAATGAATTGCAAGCTAAGGATTATCGGTATGATATGACATCTAGTAGTATCTATATATAAACAAAATCTTACGGACGTTTAGCAATAACCTTAATTAAATCGTATATTAATTTTAATGACGAAATTAATGTACCAGGAATTAAAGAATGTTTACAATATCGAATATTAAAAAAAAGAGTACTAATAAAATAAAATTTTCTTAGTTAAGAATAGATATTAGTAAAATAATTTTATTGATATAAATATCATCAATAATTTTATTTATAAAAATATTATCTTTATTTATGAGAAAAATTATAAATTTAAAAAACATTTTTAAGTTACCAGTTACAATTATTTTACGTTTTCATAATTATCTTTCGAAATTGTGAACACTCATTTTAATTAACATCTAAATAATATAACAAAATTTAAAATAATATACCAAAATTATAATGTCTATAAATATAAAACATCAAAATTAAATTTTGATGTTTTATATTTATAGCACTTAAATATAAAAAACATTATATTGATCAAACCCCGTCTTTCACAGTTAATAATAATCCTATAATTGTTACTCGTATAATAACTTTACCTACAATTTGTTCATTCAACTAAAAATTAAATAGTAATAAACTTCGTTTTGGCCTTTTATTAGAGATAGACAAATAAACGAAGTTAATAAGCAAAGTCTGCGGATTTTTTTAAAACATAACGATAATCTCATTTTTTTAAAACTGTACGTATATTAGTTTAGAAATTCAGTATAAAAACAATTTAAAATTTGAAAACTTACACTAATGATATATTTGAAATAACGAATTAAGGTTATAATATATTAGAAAGCTGTATACAATTTATCACATCATTATTGAAAATAAGGAGAAGAAACACACCTAAATGCGGCCATTCCAGATAAACTAAAAAATCTTATCCAATTTAAATGAATTCTACGCACATACATATTATAGTGTTAAATAATCTGTTTTAAATAATCAACAAGTGATTTAGTTAGTCAAATGTCAGTGAGAACCAGTTTAAAAAGTATCTTCCGTTTGATTTTCAGATTATTGAAAATTCTTCATTAAATGGATTAGCAAAAAACTTACGGACAAGCACCTGCATTTTTACAGATATCAATTGTAAAGAAAAATAGTTCAAAGTTTAGAATTTTGACCACTCAAAATTTATAATATTATAATTATGCCACGCTTAAAAATTTGTTTGCAGCAGTGTGCGTAAAATGCGATTTTGCGCAGTGTGGGTGTAAATTAAAAAGCTCCGTAGTTTGCATTATTATTCAATAATAAACCCCTACATACTTACATACCTAATCAGTATTACGTTTTTTAAAATAATTATTAAATTGATTCTTTGTTTTTGATCACCTGGCACTGGAAGTAAAATATATAAACGATGTTTTTTTTTAGAATAATTATTAAAGTCATTATCCAAATAACTCGCAGACGATTGATCGCTAGAAACATTGATCTATGACTAACTTGTGAAAGTTAGAGAGTAATTGCCTAAACTTTAAAATGTTGTTAGTCCGAAGTAAAAATTCAAAAATTGACATTTCTCATATACTTGAAATTGAAATTTTCATTCTTTATTTGAAAAAATGTAAATCATACCTTTAGTTTATTGTAACTTTTTAAATTATAAGACTATTATAACAGAATCAAATTACTACTGTAATTGATTTAAAATAATGAGAAAAAAAGTAAAAATATATATCGTATTCCTTACGCACATATAAGTACTGAAATAAACTTTGTATCAAAAATATATATAAAATATTAATTGCATTTTTAATTAACTTACTATTTCAGTTTTAAATAGTCATTTAAAAATAAATTTTCTAATAATTTAAATGCATTTGAAATGAAAATAAATATTTATTAAATTACAGATTGAGACCAATGGTGCCTTGAATTCAATCAACGCCAGTGCGACTAATTCTACCGAGCAAAATGCGACTGTCTGCAGCCACTTTGTTTCACCGAGTTTCATTCCGGCGTACTTTGACAGCTCAACCGTTTCTAATATTTTGAAGACAGCTATTGTTGCAATAACATAGTTTATTTCAAAAACTTATGTACTGTTACCTGTAAAATGTTTAAATATTATTTTTCTAAGATTTAAATGATTTATGATTATTTCATAGTCTTAAATCCAATTATTATATAAAATTGATTATTTAATTTGAAATAGTTAATATTATGAAAAATTACCTTTATTATTTTGTTAATTCTATGTCAGAAGCAATCAAATGCTTTTCGCAAGTTAACGTGTTATCGTTATACTCAATATAAATTACAAGAGCTACATTTATATAATTATTTTTTAAGTTTACTTTTGTAGGTTTATTTAATGTAGCTGTATCATCATAATGAGACCAGAAACCATTTAAACTTCTGCAGTAGGTCGTGTAGTGTCGAAAATTAGTATTTCCAATTGATTCCTGAAATCCTACAACACCAACTAGCATGAGTTTTTGGCTATTAATTGTTAGCGTCGGTTCTAAGTCTTGTAACTTAGTAGAGCAATTTTGTGTTTGAATATTCATATCTTCTACGTCAAGACAAAAAAGATATTTAATGTCGATAACAAATGAAATTAATTGCTTTTGACATTTCACACACATTGAATATGATTCAAGTTTCTTTTGTATGATGATTGGCAAGTCTTGACTGATTAAATCCTTTGGATTTAACTTAAGGTGATTAAAATAATGGAAATTGTATGAATTACAATCTACGCAGTTCAATTTTAAAAATAAAGATGGATAAACTATTTCTCCAAAAAAATCTCCAATGGGTTTAGACCAAATCAACTTATCATTACGTATTTCACAAACACGACTTAAAAATTCTGCTCTGTTTTTATACAATTCATTGGGATTGAGAGATTTGACGTAACAATGTAAAAGTGTAAAAAAATTTTCTTTTTTCTCATCATATATATCTTGTTTATCATTAATAAAATCTTGAAATTTTTGAATGGTGTAGTACGCTGAAGTAAAAACTTCTACAATGGAATCAAAATAACTTGATGTAATAACATACTGTTTAATCTGATCAATTTTTCTAGGTTTAAATAGATTATAGTTTTTGAGTACTACACGTTTTCTTGGAGCCTTGAGTAAATTTTGTTCCAGCAAGTTCAGTTCTGTGCACGGTCTTAAATATTTTCCTCGCAGTTTTGTCGTTTTACTTTTTGGTTTCACAGAAGTCACAGATTCTATTTTGTTAGTGGATTTAACATTCATTTCTATATCCTCTTCAGGTTCAAACTCATCGTTAACTAATTCTTTGCATGCAGAGTCAACAACTTTACTTATGCTTTCACTTTCAAATGTAATTTCATTGTAGCTGTCATTTTCTGAACTAATTTCTAATTCTTCGCTGTTGCTAGAAAAACTTTCATCAGTATTTAATTCTTCTTCATCATTAATTAATAATTTTTCTTCTATCAAACCCATCCAATTTTCTTCGTAAAATAAATGTGTGTTATCATTTTTGTTCTCTTGTCTTTTATTAATTTTTTGTTTTGTTGTAGAAAAACTTTTAATGTTTTGTAACTTTTTATCAGCAAAATCAATACTTTCTATTAAATATTTCTCAACAGTTACTTTAGGAGAAGATAAATGTTTTTCAAATTCTTCTTTATAACAATGGAATAATTGAGTGAAATCTGCAGTATTTGATTGATCCATGTCATCCATAACTTGTGTCCATAGGACAAACTCGACAGAAAGTAACATTAAGTTTTTACAGAATTCTTCATTATAAAAAGCACTTCTTTCATTTTCACAGAGTTTGTCAATTAATATAGTTTCTTTCGATTTAATAAAGATATATTTTATGTAATTAACAATTTGTGTGCATTCACTGTAATTAATATTGTGATAAGTATCTGTAGAGGCCACAATACTTTCAAATTCATCAACAATATTTGAAATAACTTTTTTACTGTAGATGACATCAATTTTTAGTTCATTTATTTGTGACATAATGGATTTGAATATGAATTCATTATTTATATTTTGAAATTGGCTAAATGCATAAGTAAATACTTGTTGTAGTAATTCTTTGAATTTTTGTAGAGTATTTTGCATGCTTAACAATATAATGCAGTAAACGTAAAAATACTTTACACTTTCTTGCCGAGTATCTTTAATACATTTCCATTGCATTACTCTAACAATAAGCAATCTAATACTTGAATGAATTATGCATTTTGGCAATTCTTTTCGTTGTCCCGTCAAATATGAAAAACACATTAATAAATATTTTTCATATCCTACATTTATGTTAAAAACTGAATTAAGTGCAACATAAAGATTTGTAACGTGATCAATAATTATTTTACGTAGTACAGGTAAATCTTGTTTAATACATTCATTCAAAAATCTAATTATTAGTGAAACTTGACTCTGGTCAGATGATAATTGACATATAGGAATCAATTCATTATTTATATTTAATCCTAATGAAAACAAAAAAATTGTATCACTCATTGAATTGTCTGGAGCAATAAATTTTTCAGAAAAAGTTCCAACTATGCCAAAAATATATTCCATATCTGTAGGTAAATCAGCTGCAAAATCAATTGCTTCTATAGGTATATGAAATATACTAAATGGTCTAATACTTATCTCTTTTATCACGCATTTATACAAAGCATTGTTCTGTATTTTTAGTAATTCTTCTTCGACATTAAGTGTTGAGCTATTTATTTTTGTATCATCGATGCTTTCTATATCATTTTCATTTTTTAATAAGTGTTTCTTCAAGTCGGTTAAAATATTACACCTATTTTGCGAAACATATGCATAAATATTTCGAGGCTTCATTGCATTTGCAGAATTATTTTTATTAAGAGCATCACATATCTCTGTCCATATTTTATCATTCTCTTTTTTTAATTGACCTTTCTCATTAAATATATTTCTTTTTTGTAATTCATTAAATCGCTGCTCGTGAGAAATAGCTGGTTTTCGGCCACGTTTACCCATTTTTCTAAATAATTCTAAGAATAAATCGAAAATATATACTATATTGCACTTGTCCTGAACTTTTCAAAAACAGTAATCATAATTATTCTAAAATATACAAATTATTATAGCTTTTGTAAACGATAAATATATATTATAATTATAAAGTTTCTAAGGTATGGTTTAGCACTACGCGAAAAAGCGCCACACGCGTCAGTGTACGTGAGACAGACTGACGCGCTGGATCCTATACGTTTATAATTTAGAATCGCATACTTCCCATAAGAATCGACTTAAAGTTATTAGAGATTTTAAAATTTATTACGAGTTTCCAAAATAATTTAAACATGCATAGTTGTTTCCTACGGCCTATATACAAATATAAACAATAAAAGAAGTTGCATTTTCTGTGCTGTGATCTGTACTTTTTAATCAAACACGGTTAAACAATTGAATAACTTCTGTTTCCTGTGTAGTGTGAGATGTACTTTGTTTTCAAATAGGTATAATTGTTAAGAAGCTTAAGTTATTAAAATGCCTCGAAAAGCGGAAATTTCACCAAGTATATTTGAAGACGAACTTAAAAAGTGGGAAATTTTTGAAAATCATCAATGTTTAAAAGGAGAAAATAATCCTATATGGGAAAGCATTAAAAATCATTTGAAATTAAAAATGAGTGCTAAATCGATTTTTTTATACGTTTACAACAATAGACACAACTGTAGGACAAAATTAGAATCATTTTTTAAAATTATTTCAAAAAGAAAAATTATAATAAAAGATGAGAATAAAGATTTTAATCCCAGTGAAAATAGACCCAGTACAATAAATAATTGTTTGCCTTTGATTTTTGATATTCATGTACCAGTGAGCAAAATAATAGATTTTCAAGAAAATAAGAAAAAACAAGGTTGGACAGATTCTATAGCTTTAGCAATCTGGGAAACTGAATTTTTACCCTGCTCATACAGTTTTAAAAGTAGTTGGTTTGAAGGTAATATTTTCAAATTTAATGGCCATTGTTCTGAATGTGGCTCAACTATTACAGGAGAAAGTTATCAAGAAATTAAAGAAGAAAACTACACTTTTCAAATTAATACTTATGCTACTCACAAAATAAAACATAAAAAAAAAAGAAATATTTCTAATGAAAGAAAAACCGACCTGAAAAAGGTTCTTATTACGAAAACTGGAGGACAATTAAGAGAAGAAGCTTTTCAAAATTTAGATAAAAGCTATGAACCTCCCCATTTAAATACAACAGGTACTTTGAATAAGCTTAGAGAATGTGCATTGGATGAAGACCTTGGATATACCGAATATAAGGGTAAATCGATATCAAATGAAAAGTTCCTTAATTATTGCGGTGTACAAAAACTATGCTTGGTACCTTTTTACATTTGGTATTGGTTACCACAGCAATTAAAATTATGGAACATACTACAAAAAGATAGATTACCTTTATCGTTTGACGCAACAGGTAGTTTAGTCCGAAAATTTCGATTTTATCCAAATACACAGAGCAAAACAATATTTTTCTACGCTATAGTAATTGGTATTGGTAATAAGATAATTCCTCTATTGCAAGCTCTTTTATCTATTCACCACGTAGCGATCATTCAGGAACTGTTAACAAATTGGATTGAAAAAGGTGCTAAAATACCTAAAGAAATTGTAACAGATGGATCTCTAGCGCTTCAAAATGCCATAAGCCTGTCATTTAATAAAATGACGTTTAAAGATTACAATTTACATTGTTACAATATATTAATTAATAGTAGTAGTGATTTACCAAATTGTTATTTAAGACAAGATATTGCCCACTTATTAATTAGTATAAAAAAATGGAAATGTTTCAAAGTAGTCGACCTCGCAGTTACAGAATTTTATTTGCGTAGCATTGGCTTTTTAATTCAAACCAGATCATTGCAGCAATTCAAAGACGTAATAAAATCTATTATAGTAATTTCAAATAGTGAAGATGCAAAGACCGATTCCGAATGTTACAAGCAAAAGATGAAGTTAAAAGAATTATTTAAAACTTATCAATTTAAACTAGATGAATTTAACGCCTTAGCAGAGTCGGCAAGTCAATCATTTAAAAACATAAAAAGTAATCTCGATAATATGGATGAAGTAATCGATACACCAGAAAATAAATTAGTTGCCTTTATAAATAATATTTTTCAAAGTACAATCGCTATTTGTAATTCTGAGGATGGCATATCGGACCAAGCTAATTTTTACTATTGTCCTGATTTTACAGATTCATTAAAAAACTTATGTTACACATTTCCGACGTGGACTAATATTATGATGGATCAATTTGAATCGCTTAACGAAGTTGGTACATCGACAAGATCTGAAACTTACTTCCGCATTCAAAAAAAGAAGATACCTCAACCTATTGCCATTCAAAAATTTATACTCAAAGATAAAAAAACTATTCAATCTCTGACTAATTTTGCTTTTACACATGTTTCAAGAACTAAGAATACAGAAGAAATAAATAATTTTCATAATAACGAGATATTAAATTTAAATTTAAAAAACTTAAGGCTTTCAGATCTTGATATTTCAGATATTGATAATTTTAATAATTTTTCAAATGTTCCAATCAAAAGATTGTTGCCCGTGAACAATGTAAACTTTCAAACGGATTCAAAAGTTTGCAAACTTTTAATCCTAGATAACACAGATAATACGGAAATTTCAACAAGCAATGTTTCTTTTGTACAAACTAGTAATTTTGAAAACGTTTCTAACAATAGTATCACATCTGCTATGAAAAATCAACAATTTATTCCAATTGAAACATCCTCGCCCATAAGCAATGTAAATTTTATAATGAATTCTAAAGTTCAAAGACTTTCAGAGATAGGTAAATCATTTAATGATTCTATAGTCAATACTTCTCATTCACAAACTTCGGACGAAAATGAAAAATCGTATACAAAAAGACGTTGGGTAGATGAATCATCATCCTTGTCAGAACCATTCCTTGGCATGTTTATAAATTTCTATGATGATCGAAATTTGATTCAAAATGGTTTATGTTTACCACTGATAAAAATAAATTCTGCAGAATATGTAAAAGTAATAAATACTTGTCCTATTGACAGTATTTTTGAAATGTTTGTTGCAGCTTATTGTTTTATGGGATCATTCAGAGATTTGGTTCAAGAGATTGATATTACTTGTAACGAAATATTTAATATCCTTATGGATTACATTCAACATGACTTCTCCAGAAATTTATATTATCATAAAAGAATGGAATATTGCAGAAAATTATACACATCATGTAAGAAAAGTAATTGGACCGAAATTGATTGCCAAGACAACGTTATTCGTCTCTTTGAATTAGTAATGTCAGATAATTATTGTATCAATAGGAAAATCAATTGTCTTCATTGTGGTTACAAGAATAACAAACAATATAAAATGCAACTAATTAATGTCGAATACGTAAAAAATGAAAATTCGTTATCTGAAATCAACAATTACTTGACACTACTGTATTCTAGAAAAAGCAAAGTTTGCTATCAATGCAAAAAAGAGGCAAATTTGATGTACAACTTCGATAAATATTTTGCTATACATTTAGAAACAAATTATTTATTTCATTACGATACGAACGCAAACTTAAATACTATTCCGACGGAGTTATATTTACGTAGAGAGAAATATGTGCTAGTAGCAATAGTAGCATTTACATCACCACCACCAGGAGTAAGAAATGGTTTATTGCATTATTATGTTTTGATTAAACTTGGTAATGGTGAGTGGGAGGAACGAGACGATTTAACAAATGAAATTCTTGTTCATTCTCGAAATAGTGACAAACGAATTCGACCAGCGATTTTATTTTACGCAAGATATAATGTTTATGGGTAAGAAATCTTTAATAAAAATTTAATTCAATTAAAAAACATCAAATATAATTTAAATATTTTTATAGGAGTTCGAGAAAACAAATAAACAAAGGTAAATAATAAATAAGTCAAAGTACGCCGGAATGAAACTCGAATTATTTAACACAAATCTTCACAGATCTTTTTTCTTCATCAATGCTGTAACGCTGTACTCTTGATTTCGAGTACATTCCTTTCCTATGGTGCGGCAAAGTGGCTGCAGACAGTCGCATTTTGCTCGGTAGAATTAGTCGCACTGGCGTTGATTGAATTCAAGGCACCATTGGTCTCAATCTGTAATTTAATAAATATTTATTTTCATTTCAAATGCATTTAAATTATTAGAAAATTTATTTTTAAATGACTATTTAAAACTGAAATAGTAAGTTAATTAAAAATGCAATTAATATTTTATATATATTTTTGATACAAAGTTTATTTCAGTACTTATATGTGCGTAAGGAATACGATATATATTTTTACTTTTTTTCTCATTATTTTAAATCAATTACAGTAGTAATTTGATTCTGTTATAATAGTCTTATAATTTAAAAAGTTACAATAAACTAAAGGTATGATTTACATTTTTTCAAATAAAGAATGAAAATTTCAATTTCAAGTATATGAGAAATGTCAATTTTTGAATTTTTACTTCGGACTAACAACATTTTAAAGTTTAGGCAATTACTCTCTAACTTTCACAAGTTAGTCATAGATCAATGTTTCTAGCGATCAATCGTCTGCGAGTTATTTGGATAATGACTTTAATAATTATTCTAAAAAAAAACATCGTTTATATATTTTACTTCCAGTGCCAGGTGATCAAAAACAAAGAATCAATTTAATAATTATTTTAAAAAACGTAATACTGATTAGGTATGTAAGTATGTAGGGGTTTATTATTGAATAATAATGCAAACTACGGAGCTTTTTAATTTACACCCACACTGCGCAAAATCGCATTTTACGCACACTGCTGCAAACAAATTTTTAAGCGTGGCATAATTATAATATTATAAATTTTGAGTGGTCAAAATTCTAAACTTTGAACTATTTTTCTTTACAATTGATATCTGTAAAAATGCAGGTGCTTGTCCGTAAGTTTTTTGCTAATCCATTTAATGAAGAATTTTCAATAATCTGAAAATCAAACGGAAGATACTTTTTAAACTGGTTCTCACTGACATTTGACTAACTAAATCACTTGTTGATTATTTAAAACAGATTATTTAACACTATAATATGTATGTGCGTAGAATTCATTTAAATTGGATAAGATTTTTTAGTTTATCTGGAATGGCCGCATTTAGGTGTGTTTCTTCTCCTTATTTTCAATAATGATGTGATAAATTGTATACAGCTTTCTAATATATTATAACCTTAATTCGTTATTTCAAATATATCATTAGTGTAAGTTTTCAAATTTTAAATTGTTTTTATACTGAATTTCTAAACTAATATACGTACAGTTTTAAAAAAATGAGATTATCGTTATGTTTTAAAAAAATCCGCAGACTTTGCTTATTAACTTCGTTTATTTGTCTATCTCTAATAAAAGGCCAAAACGAAGTTTATTACTATTTAATTTTTAGTTGAATGAACAAATTGTAGGTAAAGTTATTATACGAGTAACAATTATAGGATTATTATTAACTGTGAAAGACGGGGTTTGATCAATATAATGTTTTTTATATTTAAGTGCTATAAATATAAAACATCAAAATTTAATTTTGATGTTTTATATTTATAGACATTATAATTTTGGTATATTATTTTAAATTTTGTTATATTATTTAGATGTTAATTAAAATGAGTGTTCACAATTTCGAAAGATAATTATGAAAACGTAAAATAATTGTAACTGGTAACTTAAAAATGTTTTTTAAATTTATAATTTTTCTCATAAATAAAGATAATATTTTTATAAATAAAATTATTGATGATATTTATATCAATAAAATTATTTTACTAATATCTATTCTTAACTAAGAAAATTTTATTTTATTAGTACTCTTTTTTTTAATATTCGATATTGTAAACATTCTTTAATTCCTGGTACATTAATTTCGTCATTAAAATTAATATACGATTTAATTAAGGTTATTGCTAAACGTCCGTAAGATTTTGTTTATATATAGATACTACTAGATGTCATATCATACCGATAATCCTTAGCTTGCAATTCATTTGGGTTATCGCAGTCTACTAAAGAAAGTGAGAAGTAGTAAGAATAGTGAATGGGTGGGGTCATTTTCAACGTATTTTTAGTAGAGGAGTTTAACTAATTATCGTCATTTTGTGAAGTTTCCTTGCATTTTTATAATAGAGCTGAATGAAAAAAAATTTGTTATTACCTGAACAATTCATTGTTGTACCATTTGGAATACCATTGGATACCGGCGATGGGCAAGACCTGAAATCAGACAAACAATTATTAGTTTCTATCTGTAAAAATCTTTCAATGGTATAATAAAATATAAATGAAAGAAATATAATATTACAAGCACAGTTAATTAAATTTTGTAACTGCATTAAAATTTCTACTAACTACATTTTCATTCTGATTCAAATTAAATAATTAAAATTGAAATCCAGAATTATTTGTTTTCTAATTAAATATTTATTAATTTCTAAGATTTTTGTCAATTCCTGGTAACAGGAATAACAGGAACAGTATCATCGACCCACATTTTAGTGTAAAAGTAATAAATATATAAATTTACATACATCCATTGGAATTGGAAAAAACTGTATTTAAACTGTAACAATATATTAAAAAAAAATTTGTTAACTTTAAGTAGTTATTGGACCTGATTGATTTTGTCTTCGAATTAACAGTAAGTATGAATAATGTAAGTAAATTTTTACTTTTAGCAAAAAAGAAGAAACTATACAATGCACCAATAAAAATTCACTTAGAGCTGAAATTACTATTAATTAGATCTAGTTGATTTTGTTACTTCACCTTGTAATGAACAATCTTTATTGATTATTACACTTATACTTGACAACTGTAATAAGTATAATAATTTAACAGCCATCTTTATATTATTTCTCATTTTAACTAATAAATAAGCCGTCAAATAAAATTACTTTTATCTGGATGATGTGTTGGGTACATATTTAGAGTTCATAAACAATTCAACTAGATTTACCTTACATTGATTGCCAACTAAAATGATGAGTATCCATGATTGTAGAAAGATCTATGCGATGGTATACTTGTAGTTACCAATGTTCCCTCTTCCGGAAGGCAGCACAACAGCTCAGTTCAAAACAGCAGTAACATATAAATAAAGCATTAATATTATGTATCAAAATTTGTATTAGAGACCTTTAATTAAAACAGTTTAAATGAAGTAAAAGCATGGCCTTGAGTATTTTGTAGAAAAGAAAAAAAAAATCAAGTTACTACAAAAACAGTTGATGTAAAATGCATGAAAAATGTTAATTATTGCTAATAGTTGAAGTCTAAAAACTGTATTTAGGCCTACATGAACAATTTTAATAAATGTATTAACCATTAACTATTTTAAATATCTTAGATACACAAAAATAATTCATTTTAATATAATCCCTTGTTGCAGCCAGAGTTGAAGTTGCTACTAGGTAGAACTGGTTAATTTTGTAATTGTAATGAATAATCCTAACTAATTATTATACTTATACCTATTACTTATAACAAGTATACATAGCCAGAAATGCAAGTTTACTTTATTTCTTATGCAAATGAAAACATTAAAATGATAGAATAAGATTTACCTGACATTAATTGACAATTCAAATGCCGAGTAATCACAGCTGAAGGCTGAGTGGGATTGATCCATCGATGGCTTTATGGGTAGTTACAAGTTTTCTTTCCTTCGGAAGGCACTTCAGCAGCTCAGCTCGAAACAGCAGCAGTACATAAATAATGCATTTAAAAAATTACTCATTATATTTGTATGAAAAAATATAAGCAAGTGACTCAGCAATTTATACCAGAAAAAGGAAAATACAATTACTATCTTTTGCTTTAAAATTAACAGAGTAAATATGATTAATGTAAATTTTCGCTATTAATTTGAATGGAAACTACTATTCGTGTAGGCTTTTACAATGCACTAAAAAAAGCTAAAATTCAATTCAAGCTAAAATTATTATTATATAATTATATATGGTTAACTTTGTTGCTTTACATTGTAACCAACAATTTTGACT
>UELX01005070.1:0-15113 GCA_900480035.1 Eupelmus urozonus | reverse complement strand
CTCATACACACAGCCGGACTGTGCGAAAGACAAAAAAAAAATCAGCGAAGGGGGGGGGGAGAAGCGGAAGTTCTAGTCGAGCGCGTGAACGCACCCGCCGTGAGTACACAGATATATATAGGCGACACACTGCGAAATGCGGTTCTATAGAAGCGTGTGTGCAAGTACAGGAACGCGTATATATATATGTGTGAGGAGAGGCAGGGGCCGGGTTTGCATGTATATGCGGTGCGCATGAAAAATTGAATGTAAAAACTAGCGGCCGCGCGCTCGTTTAATAATCGCGGGCCGCGAGCGCGCGCTATGCGCATTTTTAGGCGCGCTAGCTCGCATGCTAAGCGTCGCACGCGCGCCTCGAAAGAGAGGAGAAGGATAAAGCGCGCGTAGTGTATGTGTGCGAGCGCACGAGCGAGCGAGCGTTCACAAAAGAAAGAAAAGAGAGAAGAGGGACGACAGAGAGAGAGAGAGAGAGGCCGGACATACATACATACGTATACGTACGCGAAGTGAGAATGTGACCTCGCAGGCGCGCACGGCTCTCTGTGTGCGCGCGAGAGCGAAAAAGACGCGGCCCCTGCTCTCTCTCTCTCTCTCGGCTCGAAAAAGAGAATACAAGAGCGAGAGCGAGAGAGCGGGGATAAACAAAGAGGGAAAAATAGATCCGAAAAAAAGGGCGACTGCCATACAGACAGAAAGAGCGAGAGAGAGAGAGGAGGCAAACGCGCGTGTATAAAGGGGGGATCTCTCTCTCTCGTGTGCGCGCGCTTCACACATCGAGAGAGAGAGAGAGCAGCGAGCGCTCGTTGTCGTCGCGCGCTCGGCACTATATATACGGCCCCGCGCTCGCGCGTGTACACGCGAAGAGTGGACGGTTAACTTGGCATTATACGGCTCCCCCACCATCGAGCGCGCAGCCAGCACGAGCGGAGCACCCTCTCTTGACCCATCTCTCGCTCCTTTTTTTTTCTCTCTCTCTTCTTTACGCTGCTTCTCCACCGGATATCTCTCTCTTAGCGCGCGCACCCCGTCTCCGTGTGCGTCTGCACGTATATAGGTTGTTTACCTCTGCGCGCGCGCGCGCGGCCCGGTGAGAGAGGGCCAAAACTGCCTATATATAGATTTTTCGCGAGAGGATTTGCATTTGTCAAGCGGCTTTCGCTGTATAATTTTAGAGAACAATGACCTACAGAGAATCCGATCACGCGGGGGCCCGGATAACAGCCGATTTTCAGGGAGGCCTCCGGTATGCATAAGTATGCAGATTTTTCATTTCCTTATCTTTTTGCGCTCTCCGGGGGATTATCGGCTTTTCGAATCTTAAGCCAGAGAACGGACGCTGTACGAAAAAAGAAATCCTAAGCCTACTGTAGGTTTCCCATAAACCCACAGCCGTTTTCTCACTTTCAGCTAAAAAAGAGATCTCGTCCAGCTCTCCGCTCGCTCCAAAAAACCGTAAGCACAGACACACACTCCAGAAAGAGAGAAGCCAGCGCGCTCAAGCACTGACCTCGCTCCCTCGCACCTAACTTGGCCTCTATTATACCCAGAAAGCAAGGCTCTCTTTTTTCCCCTCCTCGCGTCTGTTGTGTCTAGACAAGCTTGCGCGCGCGCGCGCGCGCCGCGGCTTTGAAGCTAGACAAGTCAGAATCGAAGCGCCCGCAGCCAGCTCGAGAGCTAGCAGACGAAACGAATGGGAGCGACTATACGTAAACACGCCCGCGCCGCGAGCTATATAGCTATGCGGGCCGAGCCGCATGGGAACTCCGAAAAAGCTCGGGCAAGCGGGAGAAAGATATTAGTCACGTCTGAATGGCGCGCGCGCGCGACGTCTAGACGTATAAGGGGGCATTAGCCCGTTAGCGGCAGCCCCACGTGGGATTTGGGAAAATTCCGATAAGGAGGGAGGGGAATCTAGCTTTTGGAGCAGGGAGCTGTTTTTTTTTTTCGGAGCTGGGAGTCTCAATGTTAACTTCGCGAAATCCTCCATATAGAGTGTATACGTATATATAGCGGAGTCAGCCTTCCATTAAGCCGCGTCTAGACTGCGGCCGCTCTCTTCCTTTCTCGCGCGCGCTCGCGTCTGACATTGACTCTTTCACCGTCGCCGCCGCGAAAAATCGCCGATATATACAGTCTCACTATACACAGTCTCTCTCTACTTGTCCGTACGTGCATACACAGGCGTACTAAGCAAAGAGAGCAGCCCGCATAGGTATACACAGCTAGCAGCTCTCTCCTTCCTCGGGCACCTAAATTCGGTAGTTACATCATATCGCACGTGTCTCTAGCACCTCGCACATTCTCCCAGAGAGCAGAGCGGAGAGTAGCAGCAGAGCAGAGAAATACCCGCGCACACGCGTGCAGACTGCAGATATATATATATATATATAAGCGAGAGAAAGAGCGCGCGCACAGACACAGACTCGCGCGCGAGAGACACGTGTGTATATATATACATTATAGCTTGGCGGCAGCCAGTGGTTCATCGTCGCGCTACCGCGGCGGCGGCGGCGGCCGCCGCCGTCTGCTACCCCCACCCCAGGGCTGCGCAGTCTCGCCGCCGTCGCTCTAAAAAACACGTCGTCGCGGTGTCTCTCTCTCCGACTGGCGGCGGCTCTCTCTCTCCCTCCCTCTGCCTTATCCATCTCTCTCTCTCTCTCTCTCTCTCTTACTCGCTCTCCGTATATATGTGTATGTGCGTTCTCCTCCTCTCTCGCGGTGGCGGCGGCGGCAGCAGCAGCAGCAGCAGCAGCAGCTCAGCCAGCAGTCGTGTGTCGATCGATACGCCATTGCGGCGCGGCGTGCCAAGTAAATCGGTCGTCGTGTGTCGTCGGCTCCGCGCGCTCTCGCGGGTTATATACATACAAGAGAGAGAGAGCAGCAGGCAGCTTCTTTTTTAAGCCCAAAGCCAGCTCTCGGCCTTCCCCAAAGTCTTTTTCTCTCTCTCTCTCTCTGCGTTTCGCGCGCGCCAAGTGTGAAGATAGTGTCTTGTGTTTTGGAGTAGTGTTGTGGCCGAGATTCCCGGAAAGCACAGATATATACACGGAGCAAGTGTGTGAGAGAGAGAGATGGGAGAGAGAAGGCGAGCGCCGCCGCGAGCGCAGCCGCCGACAACAATAATATAGAACCGGGCGACGGCTAGACGGTCGGAGGAGACGGCCGCGGAGAGTGAGAGAGAAAGAGCGGAAGAGTCGTGCGCGCGCGCGCGCGCACAGTGTCTCACTCTCTCTGTCTGTCTGTGTCAGTGTTAGTGCTTATACATACGCGTCTATGCTCTCTGTGCTGTGTATATATCTATACGTATGTGTTGCACAGAGTGCGCCGAGTGATGAGAAGAGAGGAAAAAAGGGGAACGCAGCAGCAGCAGCAGCAGCAGCTCGGCGCTGCTGGTTAGTAGGTCTCTCTCTCGCGTTCGGAGTTTCGCGAGAGACATGAGAGCAGCAGCAGCAGCAGCCTGCCAGTGCAGCTAGTGCGTGCTTGCGCGCGGGGCCAGAAAGAAAGAGAAAGATATAGAGACAGAGCGAGCGAGAGAGAGCGAAAAAGAGACCAGAAATAACAGACGACGAGGCGCGCGGCCCGCGCGAGACACACACAGGAGGGGAGCCGCCAGATCAAGACTAAGAGCGAGTGAGAGAAGGATATATAAAAGTGAAGAGAGTGAACAAAACAACGAGCAGAAGAGCATCTCCGTCTTGAGCAAGCGAGTGAGAGAGTGAGAGAGAGAGGAGAGCCCGCGTTCCATCGGCGTGAATCGCGCGGCTCTCGGTGAAGACGTTGTCATGCCGGAGCTGCGCCCGTGCAAAGCAGCGCCTCCTCTACCTGTCCCTCTGAAAAACTTGTAAAACTTCCAAGCCGACAATCCAAAATAACCCAGCGCTTCGGGGAAAAAGCTCTCCCCGTCTGCAGCAACTATACAGCGCAAGAGAAAAAAAGGAATGATCGCTTAGTCTGGCTCGCGGCGAGAGAGAGAGAGAGAGAGAGCAAGAGAGAGCAAGAGAGAGCAAGAGAGAGAGGCGAGAGGAGCGCGCCTGAGAGAAGGGTTTATCGACATGTGCGAGCACTCGGCCAAGGAAGCGAGCGGAGCAGGAGCAGCGACGCAGCTTAGGCCAGCGACCCTTAGTACGCCGCCGCCGCCGCCGCCGCCTCTGGCCGAACCTGTATTTCGCTCGATCGCGCCGCCGCCGCTGCTGCCTCCTCCTCTTCTTCTTCTTCGCCTTCTTCTTCTTCTTCTGCTTCAGCTCGCAGACTGAGACGCCGCCGCAGCCGCCACCGTAACAGCCAGCCAGAGAGAGAGGGAGAGCTCAGCGACCTTCGAGGACGCCCGAGAGAAGGATACTCTCTCTCTCGGCTTATGCGCGCCTCCGTGTGTATACTTGAGACACAGCGAGAGAGCGGCGAGAGTGACTGCCCGCGCCGAGCTCTCCTCGATGCTTATAAGACGAGAGAGAGCGGCGACGTTGAATTTTTTTCTCCTCACCCGGCCAGCCTCGAGCTGGACCGATAGTGCGTACATACCCTGCGGAATTTTATTCTTCTCTGTGCCAATGGCTCTTGCGAGACGAAGACTACTGGTCGCGGCCCGCTGAAAAGCCCGCCGCGAGAAAATAGATACAGGACGACAAGTGCGCTACGTTTTTCCCCCCAAGTGTATAGCTGTGTGTCTGTGCGCGCGCGCGACTTGTACATCAGTGTGTGTGTGTGTAGGCGCGCGTCAATTAATTTTAGATGCTGAGGGCGCGAGATCGGCACCGACGACAAGTGCACAGTGCTAAGAGTTATGGTTCTTTCGATGCTCCGCTGGGACAGTGCGACGAGCTGTGAATTGCCGATATAACCCGGCCTCGCGCCACGGATCTAGTTGTTGTTATCGTTGTTTATTGTTGTTCTTGTTGTTGTTTTTATCACCTACGGTCTTCCTACCCACGATTTGCGTAAAAAAAAGGCCGAAAGATGGATTCGGTACTGCCGAACGATCCGACTACCCAGTCGTACAGTCCGCACCTGAAGACGGTGCTCAAGACATATCAGCTGTCGGCGGTGAAGAGCCTGCAGGGCCCGAGCTCGGCCCTGCTGGGCATGGAGTGTAAGGGCCTGCTACAGGACCAAGCGAGCTTTTTTGCGCCGCCGAGCTGCGCCGGTGGCTGCGGCGTTCTCGATGCCTTTGCCTCCAAGGACCTGAAGAAGCAGCGCGACGACTCGCCGGTCAGTCTCGCGGCGGCTGCCTGCAAGGAGCCCAGGAACGAGGAGACGCCGGGTCAGCACGACTCGGATGATGATCCGATTGAGAAGCCCAAGGTATTGGAGTAGATTTGGCTTTGTTTTTGCTTTTTTATGGTTCGGGACTGGTTGGTTGAATGGGTTGAAGGGGTTCTGGGAGGTTGAGTGCGTACAGAGAAAGAAATATTTCGTTAAATTTCATCGTTTAATGTTTAAATTCTGTTAAAACTCCTTTTTCTTATACCATCATAAGAAATTCAATTAGCTATGTTAAAAAGGAGATTCTCCAATGTTTAGTGGAAAAACTCTATCTGTGAGAGCAAAAAAAGATATCACTTTTTCGGAAATTTCTGTAGATTAGAAAAAACTTAACGAAATATTTTTTCTGTGTAGTTTTTGCACGTTGTTGAAAATGAGAAAATCGAACGGAATCGAAATATGTTGGTGGAGATGTGTCAGATGACGAGCGGTAAGGTTTCGTTGCCGATCGGTCATTGACCTATTAAGAAGAAAACGGAGTTTTTGATAAATGAGTTTTTGAACTGCACGGTTAGAATGGATTATTAATTTGTCTGTTCGCGAATATGTAGTATTCGACAGCGATCCACAAAAGAATATGGTATGAACTACTAGAAACGGAAAACTCAATTTAATTTGACTAAATAAGGACATTTTTCAAATATACATCGTCAAATATTTTGTTCGGTTGGTCTTTACAGTATTTAATTCATAAAAAGAAAAAAACGCGAAAAATTATGAATTCTTTTTTAATATTTTTTATTCTGTAGAATCTAAAAATTTATAAATAATTATTTAAAAGCTCTTTGATGCACCATACATAATCGCGAAAAAATTATCTTGAGGTTTATTAGAGTTAATTTAGAATTGATTTTCTGATTTTACCAAATTAATGGCATCAGTTATCATAACAGAAAAACTGTATGTTTAATAACAAGAAATACTTGGTTATAAATAAAAGTCAATTTATTAACTAAATAATCCGAAAAAACATGCTTTCATACAAAATGAGAATAGATTTAAAAAATAAAGCATTTGGGCAAGACTTTACAAGTAAAACTACTTTACTAATGAATAATTATCGCAATTTTTTACGATACAGAAGTTTTTAGAAAAGTGCAATACAGCCATAGTTTATTTAAAAATAATACAGAAATTTAAAAAGATAATGTGGTTTTAATGAGGACCATAAAAGTAGGTTAATTCAACGTAATCCTTTCGAATAAAAAACTTTCTTTTAGACTATTTTAAATAATTTATACTCGATTTTTTTCGCAATAATTAAAGAAGCGTAAAAAATTAGGAAAAATAAATAAATTTTCGTCTGTATTGAAAAATTAATTTCAATAAAAGACGTGATAACAGAATTTAGTATGTAAAAAGTTTAATGTTTACCCCATATATAACTTTAACCGCGATATGCCTAAATTCCATATAAACATTTACACACGCATTTTCTATAAGTTTTCTGTCTGCAGTCGAATTTCATTCCAAAGGTTAGCACATTGTTACTTCTTATAAAAAAGGCTTAATTCAAATCTTTATCGAAAAAAGCACGACGGGTTGAAATACGTTAAATTACTGTTAAAGTAACTTCAGCAATAAAGGCTTGTTTCAGATCCCCTCCAACGAAAAAGAGTACTAATCGACAATACAGTATAAATGTGTTCGAAAAAGTTTGAAAGATTATCTGTATTAGAAAATACTTGTATATCTCCCTATATCTATCCGATAGCGTAGGTATGCCCGGTTAAAAATATTTGTCTGGCCATAGTCTCGCCGATGTCTGGCTTTAGTCTCGTGAATAGTCTGGGCGTTGTCTGGCATCGGCCACCATGTCAAACTGAATCTCAGACTTCCGGAAGTACTTCAAAAATTTAATTTTGATGAAACTCTAGACCATGGGCAGACAAATACTTTTACACGGGTATTGTTTGGAACATTTTCATAATGAAGTATAATAGGCCTATTAAAATCTTGCCTTTTCAACTTGATTCTGACGAATTTTGAGCCGCGCTTTTTCTAGTAACACAGAAAAGTTTTTAACCGCGTCTATTCCTTCCAAATATCGAATTGCTCTATCGTACTTATTTTTGTACAGATCGATTATACATTATTATAAACCGTCAGCTATAAAAAAAAAAAAAAATACCCAGCACTAAGAATACCATCACAAACATTCCAGGTGATCGAGAAGAGGGAACTCGAATTCCAAATCCCCATCCTCACGGCGCCGGACGAGAGCTGCTCGGAGAGCTGCGAGACGATCCTGGAAGGCGAGCGAATATCCTGCTTCGTCGTGGGCGGCGAGCGACGGCTCTGCCTGCCCCAGATCCTCAACACAGTTCTGCAGGAGTTCTCGCTCCAGCAGATCAACCAGGTCTGCGACGAGCTCCAGATCTACTGCTCGAGGTGTACGCGCGACCAGCTCGAGGAGCTCAAGCTCACCGGCATCTTGCCCAGGATCGCGCCCTCCTGCGGCCTCATCACCCAGACGGACGCCGAGCGGCTGGTCAGCACTCTCCTGTCCAGGGTGGAACCGTATCACGCGCCTGCCATGCACGACGAGCTCGTCGAGCAAAAGAGACTGCTGGCCGCGGCGGCAGCAGCTGCCGTGGCAGCCGATAAGAAGGACACGGACGAGCTCGACAAGGAGGCTGTGTCGCGTTTCAAAGTGTACCACGAGTGCTTCGGGACGTGCAAAGGCATCTTCGACGCGGACTCGTTCTCGTCCGAGGACTCGGCCTGCATCGTGTGTTTAGAGTGCGGTTGCAGATTGTCGCCCAAGAGGTTCGTTAGGCACGCGCACGGCTCGCTCGAGAATCGCACCTGCCACTGGGGCTTCGACTCCTCGAACTGGAGGTCCTACCTCCTGCTATTCGACGATCAGCAGCGCTCCAAGAAGGTGGAGAGCTTCTTCAAAGACCTGAAAGAGAGGCATCTCGTGCCCAACCCTAAGCGAAAATTGGAGGTAGGTCTTTTGATTCTTGTCTTGGGATCGGGTTTTATTCGGTGTAGTATAAAAAAAAATCTTTTTTTGGGTTTATCGCTTGGTGATAAAGGGATATTTTTTATTGAAGATGTCGGCATTGTGTTGCTATAGGCTATTGAGTTTTCAAGTTGAATGTACTTTAGTGACTTCCGTCACTAAAAATTGAATTATTGATTCATTTCCATTGATAATACTTTTAAAGTAGTGTAATTTGGTAGCGAAGAAAATAAAGGCGGTATAAATTTACGAAAGTTATAAAAACGAATATAGTATTATGATTAATAATATTAATATTGATAAATGCATGTATAACGTCGCTCCTAACGAAGACTAGTACTTTTCAAAAACTACCTGTTTTAAATTTGTTATTTAAGACTAAAAATAAAAATAAAATTTTTTTCGGAGTTCAATACATTTAAGATGCAGTGTTGATATTATACATTCAAAGTTCTTGGATAAGTTAAAATTAGTCAGAGTATCTGTAAATGAGAGTTGAAAATCGGTAAATTTTGAAATGTACTAGTCTTCGTTAAGAACGACGATATGTAGATACAAAAAATTTTTATAACTTCTATTTGACAATTTAAAAATGAAAATATTATAAGTTCGTTTTTTGCAAAATTAGTGTGACTGAAGTTCAAGCTGAACTTAAGTATTTCCTACATAAGTTTTTTGAGCGAACTTTTAAGGTGATTGCCTATTAGAGTTTCTAATATATTTTTTTGTCAATTCTTAAAAATCGACAACTTCAATCCATAATAAATTCTTAAAAATGTTTGTTTATTTTTTATATATGTTGATATAGAACGTTTTTATGATTTAGAAGGTATTCAATAGTTTAAAAAGGTAAATATTATGTGCAGAATGTAACCGAGGGATTTCCGCGGACCGGGGAGGAACAAAAAACAGGGCTCGTGACTCTAGGTAAATGATTCAAACCAAAGAGATGTTAAGGCTAAGTAAAAGGGTGGAATAGGAATCTATACAGAATATTATACAGGAACCCAAAAATTACGTGGTGAACTTTTATTAGACCAAGTAGGGAAAATTTTTTTCTAAAGATTATATGTTTTATTAGAAGCTGACGTTGTAAATTTTTTAGAAAAGGTTCATTAATTATATTAAAAAAATTATTCAGGTTAAAATGTCCATAATGTCGATAAGCTCGGATTTTTATACTAATCTTTTTCTATCTATAATTTTTTTTAACAAACTTAGTGGATCTTTTTCGAAAAACGGACATCAGCTCCTAGTAAAACATATAATCTTTAGAAAAAAAACTTTTACAACTTGTCTAATGCATATTTACATTATAATTTTTGGGTTCCCGTATAATATTCTGTGCAGATTTCTATCCTCACCCCTTCAAATCGCCTTAAGGCGACTACGGAAGTTAGGCTATACGTCTCATTTCATAGTTTACAAAATACGTTTTTGATTTACAAAATCCTTAGCATTTTTTAATCTTCCACCATTCATTGAGGCCAGCAGAATGGTGGAAAACTTAAATATTTACAGAATTTCGAAAAATTAAAACCGTAGTTTGTAAACTCCGTAATGAAACCTACCCTAACCTCCGAAGTCGCCTTAAGCTTAAATAAATTGTATTTATTCAAGTGGGCCTTAAATCTAACTGTACATAAAAAAATATCTTAATTGGCCTCTGCTGGGCTTTTAGTCTCAAACAAATACAAGAGCGCTCTATTACACAGATTTACGGCTATAAGGGGCGGGTAGTGTATGAATACACCTGTGTGTGTGGTTGACATTAAATCTGCCCAATACTCCTATTACAAACAAGATTAGCAGCTACTGGTAAGCTAGTCGACTGTTTTACCCACGACGGAGCACTGATCGGGGGTAATACAATGTCCGGGGAATCGGTCAATTACTAAAGCAACTAGTGATTGGCCGGTTCCCACGGCACAAGAACGCGGATTGGGCAGGTGTGTAGATGTCGGCTTGCCCCCTTTACAAGGGAGCACCTCCTGTGGGGGGAAGCAAGTTGGCGAGGCTGGCGAGCCCTGGGACACGTAGGAGCTTGACAACCACAGCCCCGTCGGCGGTGTCACGGTGGCGCGGACGCATCGCGGAGGGAATAACCCTTCGCCGAGACTACGGAGCACCATTAGCCAGGATGCTGGGTGGGTGTTCACTATTATCAGAGCACCAAAGAGCAGTGAGGATGTCTCGGAGCACCGGAGAAAGGCTGATCGCTACCTGGAGCACTAAAGTAGAGAGCAGCCGCCTGCCGGAGCACCGATCAGACTGAGGTCTCAGGCCACGCGCTTCGCCTTAAATAGCTGTGGCGGGGGAGTCCCTGAGTCGGCGGCGGTGCGCTCGCCGCTTGTCCGAGAGTAGGGGTGCAAGGCATGCTCTACGCGAGAGCAACCGAGGCTTGCCGGATTGCGGTGGTCGTGGTGCGCTTGTCGCATCCCCCTGTTCCTTTGGAGAGTGAGCTGCCGGTGGCTCACTTTAGCGGTCGGTAACGGTAACGGTAACAGTATCAAAACTAAACTCGATCAAAGTCGCCCGCGGTGCGATCTTCGAGAGAACGGTATAAATAAACTAGTAAAAACTTACGGCGTATTTCTGGGTTCGCACATCTGTCATTTGTCGTTTTAGCTTCTCAAAGGCTTTTTGTTGATTATCCTCCCACTTCCATTTAGCCTTCTTTTTCAACATAGAGTTAAGGGGTGTGGAAAGAACAGATGCATCCTTTATGAAGTGTCTATACCACAAGGTTAGCCCCAAAAAGCGTCGCAACTTTTTGACGGTAGTTGGCGCTTCTAGATTTTTAACGGTGGCTATGCGGTCAGGATCGGTACGGAGTCCTTCCTTATCAACGAAGTGGCCGAGATATTTGAGGCTACGTCGAACGAATTGGCACTTGTCCCAATTCAGGATAAGGTTAGCTTTTTTTAAGCATAGCAGGACTATCTTAATCACAGATATGTGTTGTACGAAAGTTTCCGACACAATCACTATATCGTCCAAATAAGCTAGAGCATGTGGCGCCATCTCGGGAGTGATTACTTGATCAAGCAGGTGCTAGAAGGTAGATGGCTCTGAGTGTAGACCAAACGGCATAACGTTGAACTCAAAGAGACTCTTCTAGGAACGGGGACAGCTGTGATCTTGCAACTTTCCTTCTTCAAGGAAATTTGCCAATACCTGTTCTTCGGGTCTATTGTGGAGATATATTTCGCTTCACGCAGCTTGTTTAGAGTTGCGTTCATCTGTGGTATAGGGTAGGCATCTTTCTCGGAGGCGTCGTTCACCTTGCGAAAGTCGATGCAAAATCCGGATTTTCCATCTTTCTTTCGGGCTATAACGACTGGAGAGCTACACGGGCTCCTGATTGACGTACGACTCCCTCTTTTAGCATCTTGTTTAACTCAGTGCATATTATCTCTTGCTTGGCTGAGTTGCAAGGTCGGTGTCGCTGTTTTATTGGCGTGTCTATCTTCATACAGATTTTGTGGATAATTAAAGGAGTTGTTCCTTCAATTTTAGCAAACAGCGTTTTTTTGGACTCTAGGACTTATAACCTCCTCAACGTCTCATTAACGTTGAGACAGCGAGTGTGAACGAGCGGATGGACTCTTGCGCGCCTTGCCAGGGATCTGTAATCTGACGGTCAAGATTACGGTATTTGCCAGGAGAAATGAAGTAAAAACGTAGGTGTTATTGTACGTTCATCCATGTCAGGTTCTGGTCCTTGATGTTGCGGTACCATAGCTCCGCATCGCCTCTTAAGAGTTCGGGGAAGCCGCTAATCAGCTGGTCATTGGTCAACTGATACGCATTCTGGAGTTCTTCCGTACGTTCTTGGAAGGCGTACACGTTATTATCGTCAAAATAGCATACCCATTTGTGTATGGTCTCAAGTGTTCTGACGTGTGCCGGGATCGGATTTTCGACTAGAACGACTCTCTCCGTCTTGCCGGGATACTAGCGGCGCTAGTGGACGGTGTTTCGAATTCCATATCCCTTTTCTTCGCGCCACTTTCGTCGAAATCTGCGTCAAAGACTTCTTCAGTTTATAAACCCAGGATACTCCTACCATCTTCCTGTAATGCAGTAGCCGCAGGCGAAACAAGTGTCAAAAATTTGTGTCAGTGTACACGCTGTTTTCCCCTAGCAAGTGTACCCAACTCCGGGCGGTGTATCGGTATATAGTCGCAAGTCTATGCAATAGAGCCTTTAAGGAACTATTCGGGTGCCATCGGGCAACCGAGGGATTTCCGAGGTCCGGGGAGGAACAAGGAACAGGGCTCGTAAATGTAGGTAAATGATTCAAATCAAAGAGATGTGAATCTTAAATAAATCATATTTATTTAAGTGAGCCTTAAATCTAACTGTACATAGAAAAATATCTTAATTGGCCTCTGCTGGGCTTTTAGTCTGAAACAAAAACAAGAGCGCTCTATTAGACAGATGTACCGCTATACGTAGGTGAGTAATGTATGAATACGTGTGTGTGTGTGCGGCTTACATTGGATCTGCCCAATACTCCTATCACAAACAAGATTAGTAACTACTGGTAAACTAGGCGACTGTTTCACCAACGACGGAGCACCGATCGGGGGTAATACAGTGTCCGGCGAATCGGTCAATTACTGGAGCACCTAGTGATTGGACGATTTCCACGGCACGAAAACTCGTATTTGGCAGGTGTGTGTGTGTAGATGTCGGCCTGTGCCCTTTACAGGGGAGTACCTCCTGTGGGGGGAGCAGAGTGGCGAGTTTAGCAAGCCCTGGGGCACCTAGGAGCTGGACAACCGCAGCTCGGTCGGCGGAGTCACGGTGGCGCGAACGCGTCGCGGAGGGGATAACTTTTTGCCGAAACTACGCAGCGCCAATAGCCAGGACGCTGGATGGGTGTTCTCTACTCTTGGAGCATCTAAAAGCAGTAAGGACGTCTCGGAGCACTGGCCGGAGGCTGATTGCTATCTGGAGCACCAAAGTAGAGAGCAGTCGCCTGCTGAAACACCGAACAGACTAAGGTCTCAGGCCGCGCGCTTCGCCTTAAGTAGCTGTGGCGGTAGTGTCCCCGAGTCAGCCGCGCAGGTGCAGCGGTGCGCGCGCCGCTTGTCCGAGAGTAGGGGTGCAAGACACGCACTGTGCAAGAGCACCGAGGCATGCCGGGTTGCGGTGGTCGAGGGGCGCTCGTCACAAGAAAAAAAAATGATAAATTTACTACTCAATGTAGATATTAATTTTTAAGAATAACTTTTTTTTGGTGAACTATTAGCATGCATGAGCGGTGGTTCATTCGAGATATGTTCTTTTATACTCCAAGTAAAACAAACTATCAGACAAAATTTTGCAGCCCTGCGTGTTTTAGGAGCTTAGCTATGCTTCTGTAATAAGATGTATAAGATCGGTCTAATAAACTCAATTAATAACACTTCTAGCATTATATTAAGCATAATAAGTTGACAGGTGATGAGTCGTAAAACGACTAAATATATTACAAATGCAGTTCATATCTGCATTATGATTAATGAAAAATTCAGCTAAGTACAAAAGCAAATCATGAATAGACAGAAACAGAGGAGTTTTTCCAGTCTTAGTTTTAGCATCAATATTCGCTACTTTATTTAAAAATATCTTAGCTATTTCTATATTATCATATTCATTAAATACTATGTCAGTGTCAGATAGACAATGCAAAACTGTAGGTTCTTCTTTGCCACTAATACATACATTAGCTCTGTATTGTAATAACAGATTGATAAGTTCGTTACGTTCTTCAATTATATTCATCTTGATTTCTTCATTTAAAGGATCAACTAGACTTACTTTTTAGAATTTTCTAGAACTCAAAACAGTATAGTTTTGTCAGATATATCTTCATTGCATTCACATCAATATTATGTTTCAAAAGCATCTTAACTATATGTTTAATTTTAAAAATAATCTTCAGCGAACATAATCTCATGTTCATGTATATGTGATGCATACAATCTCTCTAGCTGTTCAAGACACAGGTTTTTTTTCAGAACTTACATGTAATGGAATCTTTTAGGTAATTAATGCACATGATGTCTGATAGTGTAGAAAAATTTAGTTTTTTTTCCTTGACCTCTGCCGACTTGATATCACGACGCTGGAAGTTACGTATAGTTAGTTAGTATAGGTAGGTAGATAGATAATATACAATAGGTATGAGTACGCCGGAAGTAGGAAAACACAGAAGAAGACTAAACATTGGGATCGGAAATTTCAGATCGTTATTTCTGTTTTAAAATATCTTTATAATGAAAAAATTTTCCTATATGTATTGCACATCGTTGAAAAGATAATTTTATAAACTTTTCAATAGTCTAGGTGAATTTTGTTTATTGCTTGGCTTTGTCTACATTCGTGACCCAGACATGCCTTCGAGGCGCTACCGCGCATCTTGATGATCATAAAAATCATTATAATAAACCACTGACACCTGCATGTGTTGCTATTATTGTGTCTAATTCTTGTATTCCAGATAATTTGTGATATTTGTGTGTATCATGGAGAAAGAGATCTTATTCTGAAAAAAAGTATGCGATTGGTCATTTTAATATTGTTTTTGCAAAAGATTCTAAACGCATTTATATAAAACTTATATTAAACAGAGTAAAAGGCGCTATATTATTTGAATATTTACGAACTCATAAAAATATTATTTATAAAGTATTCAAAGATACTGCTATTTCTAAGGGGTTAGTAGAGCATGAATCTCAAATTAACAATATTTTTGGAAAAGCTTCTAGCACTGTGTTACCTTGTCAATTGCGAAAATTTTTTGCACGGTTTTTACTAAATTGGGAAGAGCTGCGCAGCCTTGGACTCCTGCCTAGAAAGACTGAGGTGCTGAATGGCCTCCTGCCGCAGGATCTCA